>AWOL01S0009169.1:2256-85437 GCA_000715115.1 Nicotiana otophora | reverse complement strand
GGTGAAGCGAAACAGTCTCTTTTTTATGTACAATTTATTTTGACTGTTTTTCTTCAAAAATTTTTCCTCCAATGCTTTCCATAATTTGCTTGCAGAAGTTTCCTTTGTGTATAGATATTTCTGCTCTCTAGCAAGGTAGGATCGAATGGTACCGCAAGCAACACGATTGATAATTTTCCAATCTTCTTCTCCAATAACATCTGGCTTCTTTTCTTCAATGGCAAGATCTAGCCCTTGTTGAAAAAGAACATCTAGAACCTCGCCTTGCCACATCCCAAAATGTCCTGACCCGTCAAAAATTTCTACCGCAAATTTCGCATTTGACACAATTCTTGTCATAAGCGAAGATGCCAACGATGACGTATTATTGACACTTGATGTAGATTCTTCTTGTTTATTGTCTTCCATTTTGACACAAATATTATTTAGTAGCTGACGACACAAATTAAGATTATTTCCTTTCTGGTGTGGAAGATCAGACTAAGCTGCAACCACAGAGCATACTCAGACAGAACCTTGACTCAATTACCAAGATAGATCTTTTCTGATGTGGAAGATCAGACTATGCTGCAACCACAGAGCATACTTAGACAGTACCTTGGCTCTGATACCAATTGTTGCGGAAGCAAAATGTATATAGTGTGAATGAGTCACAACTACTATACCAAAGATTATGACAACCGCTAAATAATAAACAAGACAATAAGACAACGATAAAAGAACACCAGAATTTACGAGGTTCGGCCAATTTTGCCTACTTCCTCGGACACAATCAATATTTTATTCCACTCCAAAATTACAAGTGAAATAATACTAAAGAGAGAAGATACAAATGCCTTAAGAAGATAAAAGGCAAATGAGAGGTGTATTTAAATCCTAAACATTAGGCCTCCTTTTATAGGGTGAAATTTCTATTCAAAATTATCATCCACCGATGTGTGACTTTTGACAATTTCAACATGTTGCACTACTTATATAAACCACTTTCAATGGATGAACACATATAGGCATTTATGAGAGGAAAGACAAGAGAAAATAGTTCAATTTCTGCTGAAAATATGGATCTTATTATACAGCTTTCAACAGAAGTGATAAGTTTCGGTTTCTTTGGGCTTGGCTTTGATGCACAAAAGAGAATTTAGAGTTCTAAATGAGAGAGTTGAAACAACAAAAATTGAATATATAAAAGAGCCACTTAACAAGAGTTAGATTTCTCAATGGCACACAAGATCCTACTCCCAAGGAAGTCTAATTTGATCATCAGCATAGAAGCAAGAAAAATACAACATAGAAAGAGAATCCCCGATAGGTAGAAGACAGTATAAGGCACCTAGTGCTACTTCTTGTATCATCTGCGAGGGAAGTAGTGAAACTCCCAAGCTCTCTTTCTATTTTGATCTTTGTCCCCCAAAAAAAAAAAATTTGGGGCAAAGTCTTTTGGCATATCTGGAAAATGGTTCATTGTCCCAAACAGATAACCAACATTTAGTATCAAATTTTGTGAATTTGGTCACAGCAAGAATGCAAGGATATTTTGGAGGTACACACTATTTAGAGTGTATTTGGAAGTAACAAAATGCTAGAATATTTTCAAGACCAACTCACTAAAGTCATTATTACGCAACCATAGCACTTTCTCCTAGGGTCCACGCATTAAATTCATACGGAAGCAAAAGATGTGAACACTTTCTGATTTCTCTATTTTCCATATAAGCCAAAGGAACAAAGAAAATAGTCTTGTTTTTTCTTATCCCTCAATCTGCCCTCTTCTCTTCCTGTCCTTTTTCTTTCCCTAGTTCCCAAACAAATCATTAGGTTCACACTAAACCTTAAAATGTTGATGACGTGAACATGATGTAAGGGGATCTGTTTGAAATTAATGGGTGACAACATCCACCATTTCAGAGCAACTTTTGGACATTTCCATACCAAATCTAACTCTCCTAACAATTGAACAAGAGAACGTAAAAGTGAGCATAGGTGAAGCTATGTATGCAAAGGGACAAACCTTCATGTGATGGGTTACACAAACAAATTTTTGTAGTTAATTCCCTTCCAATCACCTGATGAAATCTAGCTTGACATACTTTTTTATGTACAACTGGATTCAGTGACGTAATAAGGCTGTCGCTAATCTAATAGAGTATTTGAGCCTAGGGGAATGTTTTGTTGTATTCAGTATGTGTAGTTCAATATGGTGGGATAATATATTCAGAGATGTTTGATTAGGTCATTCCTTTCAGCACATGAATATATCTCACAGAGAAGAAAGAGACAACAAACTCTTATTTGGCACGACACATAAATGGACAGAAGCGACAGTATCACCACTTCACTGTGAAACTATTATCCTAAAACCTATGCCAGGTAAAACCTGGGTACAGAGTAAGAGATGGAGGAAGTAACCACTATTCAAACATAATATGTATCCTTAAATGACCAAACTGTAATGACCACTAGAACTAGACAAACAAGGTGAGAAACAATATTGGAGAGAATCAAGAGACAGAACGGATGGCACAATATGAGGAACCCTATACTTCTATGTATACCAACGATACAAATTCAAGCATAAATAATGATTATTTGAAATCATCAAAATTTTCTTAAGGGAATTCTTGTTCTTCACCATTAGGACCTTATAACAAAAACATAAAGCTCAAATTTTCAGAGAGAACCCATCTCGCTCTTCATGCTCTTCTTCTTTCTTTTTTTAAATCTAATAATAGTAATGTTCTGGGTTGAAGTGATGGATCTTGTTTTGGTGGTGGAGGTGGTGGCGGGTTATTTGAGATTGTAATGGTTTTGGTGGTGGAGGTGGAGACCCAGAAGTGATGGTCTCGCAGTGGTACTGTGGTGGTGTTAGGTTTTTGTTATTAAAAATGAAATAGTCTTATGGGAAATGGAGGAAAAATGAAATTTTTTGAGTAAAATTTTAAGTTTTCCCCCCTTGACAAGGAGACATTGTCCCATATTGGAAGAGGAAAAGATTTTTGGTGGGTATATATATAATTGCTCTTTTTGTAACTCTTAAAGAGTTAAGAAGAAAAAAGCAAGCCTCGCGCCGTCGTTGTCGCTCGCTCGACTCGGCTACGACTTCTTGATTAATTTTTTGGACCAAATTTATTTGTTAATAGTAAATATTAACGTAATATTATCCGCATTTATAACGGATATATTCCAATCCGTGTAATGACCACCAGCTGCAATAGCAGCCGCCTAATGCTCTTCCCACTATGGCCAAGTGATTGCTCCACAAACAAACTAGTGCATGCTCCACAAACAAGCTAGTGCATGCTCCACCATGGAGGGTGGAGGGTCGTTCATCTTCAAAGCTGGCTGCTATATATATATGCAACAACTGTTGAAAAAATGAAACGAACGAAAAACGAAAACACCAACAAAACTGAAAACGCTCAACTTTGGCTATACATTGCACTCCTTCCTCTCAGCATTTTCATACGATTTTCTGAGTTTCTTCCTTTGTTCTGCATTGTTTTAACTTCAAACAAAGCAACTGTAAGTGTGATTTGCTACCGAACTTTATGTAGCTGAAACACAAAGTTTGTTAGACCCCAATTAAGTTTGTTCATTTCCACCATTGACTGCTTTCAATAATAGTTGAAATAGTCACAAAGATATGTTTTCATGGGGATCTAAGTAGAAGAGAGATAATCTATATATAATATAAAGCTAGGTATAGACAAGGTGATGTGACATCTATTTATGGTCTAGAAGATCATTCATCTTTTCTCTCCTTATTTTTAATTTTTTTTAGCTTTTTGTCTAATTCTTTTAGTAAAAAATTCAATATATTTCACTCATATTCTTCAACAATGACACTTATTGCTAATTAGCAATCATTACACATGTTCAAATATTAAAACAAAAAGAGTCCCAACTTAAGTGCAGTTATGATTAATGTTACAATTCAGTCATTGTACTCCTAAGTTTTATCTTTCCAATTCTTCAAAGTTTCTATCAGAGAGAGAGCATTGGAGTCGAAGACAACTAAATCTGAAGAGAACAGATGCATATTTCAATTAAGAAATTGTCCCAATTAAAACATCGTTATATTGGAGAGTACGCAATCCTACAAATCTTGATTTTCATGTCCAAGATTTCATGGATATGTGAGTGTTAATTCATCTCATGTGAATGTTTTGTTGGAAGAGGTAAAGGATTTACTTCAACTAGACAAGTGGAACCTCTCTTTTATGAGAAGGAGAAATTATAAAAAATATAATTTTTCTTTTAAGTTAATGTGCATATGCTTTGTAGGAAAGGATGATGTATAGGATGATTATTTGTCTCTTTTTGGATAATTTCTTTGTAGAACGTGAATGGTTAGAGGTTTGGTCCATATCCCCCTCTAACATATGTAACGTTTTTTATTGATCGACATAGTAGGAGTCAAGCAGACAAGGTGGGTTGCTATGATGGTAAGCACCCTCCACTTCCAACCAAGAGGTTGTGAGTTCGAGTCACCCCAAGAGCAAGGTGGAGAGTTCTTGGAGGGAAGGATGCCGAGGGTCTATTGGAAACAACCTCTCTACCCCACGGTAGGGGTAAGGTCTGCGTACACACTACCCTCCCCAGACCCCACTAGTGGGATTATACTGGGTTGTTGTTGTTGTTGTATAGTAGGAGTCAAGCACCAAAGAGATCACAACCTAATTAAAGTGGTGGCTTATTAAAAAAAATGTTGGAGCTATACATCTATATATAATATAAAGCTAGGCATAGACAAGGTGATGTGGCACCTCTCTATGGCCTAGAAGATCATTTATCTTTTTTCTCCTTTTGTTTTTTGAAATTTCTTAGAATTTTGTCTAATTCTTTTAGTAACAAATTCAATATATTCCACTCATATTCTTCATCAATGACACTTATGGCTAATGAGCAATCATTACACACGTTCAAATATTAAAACAAAATGAGCCCCAACTTAAGTGCGTAATCAGTTACAATTCGATCATTATGCTCCCGGATTTTTTTCGTTTCCAAGTCTTCAAAGTTGCTATCAGAGAGAGCATTAGAGTCGAAGACAGCCAAATCTAAAGAGAACAGATGCATATTTCAATCAAGAAGTTGTCCCAGTTGAAAATATTGTTATATTGGAGAGTACGTAATCGTACAAATCTTGATTTTCATGTCCAAGATTTCATAGATATGTGAGTGTTAATTTATCTCATGTGAAATATTTTTTGGAAGAGGTAAAAAGTTTACTTCAGCTGGACAAGTGACAACTCCCTTTTACGAGAAGAAGAAGATATGAAAAATGTAAATTTTCTTTTAAAGTAATATGCATTTGTTTTGTTGGAAAGGATGATGTATAGGCCGATCACTTGTCTCTTTTTGAATAGTTTCTTTGNAGACAAGGTGGGTTGCTCTGATGGTAAGCACCCTCCACTTCCAACCAAGAGGTTGTGAGTTCGAGTCACCCCAAGAGCAAGGTGGGGAGTTCTTGGAGGGAAGGATGCCGAGGGTCTATTGGAAACAACCTCTCTACCCCACGGTAGGGGTAAGGTCTGCGTACACACTACCCTCCCCAGACCCCACTAGTGGGATTATACTGGGTTGTTGTTGTTGTTGTATAGTAGGAGTCAAGCACCAAAGAGATCACAACCTAATTAAAGTGGTGGCTTATTAAAAAAAATGTTGGAGCTATACATCTATATATAATATAAAGCTAGGCATAGACAAGGTGATGTGGCACCTCTCTATGGCCTAGAAGATCATTTATCTTTTTTCTCCTTTTGTTTTTTGAAATTTCTTAGAATTTTGTCTAATTCTTTTAGTAACAAATTCAATATATTCCACTCATATTCTTCATCAATGACACTTATGGCTAATGAGCAATCATTACACACGTTCAAATATTAAAACAAAATGAGCCCCAACTTAAGTGCGTAATCAGTTACAATTCGATCATTATGCTCCCGGATTTTTTTCGTTTCCAAGTCTTCAAAGTTGCTATCAGAGAGAGCATTAGAGTCGAAGACAGCCAAATCTAAAGAGAACAGATGCATATTTCAATCAAGAAGTTGTCCCAGTTGAAAATATTGTTATATTGGAGAGTACGTAATCGTACAAATCTTGATTTTCATGTCCAAGATTTCATAGATATGTGAGTGTTAATTTATCTCATGTGAAATATTTTTTGGAAGAGGTAAAAAGTTTACTTCAGCTGGACAAGTGACAACTCCCTTTTACGAGAAGAAGAAGATATGAAAAATGTAAATTTTCTTTTAAAGTAATATGCATTTGTTTTGTTGGAAAGGATGATGTATAGGCCGATCACTTGTCTCTTTTTGAATAGTTTCTTTGTAGAACGTGAATAGTTAGAGGTTTGGTCCATATCCCCCTCTAATATATGTAACTCTCTTTTTTTATTAATTGACAATATAGTATGAGTCAAGACTACCTTCCGCCGCACCAAAGAAATCAAAGGTGATGGATTATTATTAAAAATGGTTGGAGCTATACATCTATATATAATATAAATCTAGGCATAGACAAGTGTCACGATCCCAAATTCAACCTGTCGTGATGGCTTCTATCCTGATATTAGGCAAGTCGGCAACTCATACATACAAACACTTTTAAATTCAAAATATACTAAAACAATTTAAATACGTGAAAATGTCATAAAACTGGATGAAAACGTCACAACTCAATACAGAATTTTCCAAAATCCGGACGTCACTGAGTACATAAGCATCTATACAGTAACAAAGTCTGAAAACACCGTCTAAGAGAGTAGAACAGTACAAATAGAACTAGATGATAAAGGAGGAGAGTCAAGGACTGCGTACGCCAAAACAGCTGCCTCGAAGATCTCCGAACTGAATAATGGCTCCAAAGTCAGCAACCACCGTACCTAGAAGTACCTGGATTTGAACACGAAGTACAGGGTGTAGCATGTGTACAACCAACTTAATAAGTAACAAGTCTAGCCTTTTGGCGAAAAGCAGTGACGAGCTTCACAGGTACAATCCAATTATGAAAATACAGTACAAAAATATAGATATGCTTTCAAGTTTAACAGTTAAAGCTTAAACATATAAGATATGTCAAGTGTAACTGAACTGATAAATGATACATCTCGATATATACATGTCAGTTATGTATGCCAACTGAAATACAAAATAGTGATGAAATCATATGCATACTCCCCGAGTATCAATCACTTTGTTCTACCATTCACTCCATCCTCACAGTCACTCATTCCTCCAAATCGCTCGGCACCCACAATTGCATTCAGTAGGTACATGCGCTCACTGTGGGTGTGAAGGCTCCGGAGGGGCAGATCCAGCCCAAGCGCAATAATAAGTCAATCATGGCATGAATCAATAAAGCCTGTTGTGGCATGCAACCCGATCCCATAAATATCCTCACAATCAGGCCCTCGGCCTCACTCAGTCATCATGCTCTCCAGTCTCTCTAGATCACGATGTCATGAAAATCAGCCCAAACAATGATGATATGAAGTATCAATAAATGGAAACAGAGACTGAGATATGATATGTGGATGATAGATATGACTGAGTACATAATTGCAAATGAAGCAAGTAATTTAACAACAATACGACCTTTGTGGGTCCCAACTGTACCAGCATATAGCCTAAGCATGATTTTTAACATGATTCATTTTTAACAAGTCTGAAATAACCATACGAACCTATTGAACCTTCAAAATCACAATTCCGAGGTCGTTTGCTCAAAAGTCAAAACCTTAATCACCTCTTCCATCATATAGCTTCCGAATTGAGAATTTTCTTTCCGAAACAACTCCGAACTTTCCGAAATTAAATTTCAACCACACGTACAAGTCATGATACATGAAGTGAAGCTACTCAAGGCCTCAAATCACCGAACGACGTGCTAGAGCTCAAAATGACCAATTGAGTCGTTACAAAGACCCTCTCAAAAATCCCCTTAGTCCGAGCTTGAAATGTACAAAATGATTAAAAATCTTGGAACCCTTGAATTAATATACACTGCTAGGCTTTTCGCTTCTGCGGATAATTTAGTCGCTTCTGCGGTTGCGCTTTTGCGGTCAAAGCTCCGTATCTGCGAAGTTACACTGTACATCGACCTTGCGCACCTGCGGTGACTAAACCGCACCTACGGCCTCGCTTCTGAATGAAACCTTCCGCTTCCGCGGACCTGCCTCACCAGGCCCCTTTTCGCTTCTGCGATACTCCATCCACATCTGCGAACTCGCGGGTGCGGAAATTCCCCTCACACCTACGCAACTCCCCTAGCTCACCCAAATCCGCTCCTGTGATGCCTCCTTCGCTTCTACGGCCGTGCACTTGCGACCAAATTCTTTGCAGGTGCGATCGCACCAAACCTGTTGCACTTCAGCAATCCCTCAAGTCCAAACTTCGATCTGTTAACCATACAAACTCCACCCGAGGCCCCCGGGACTTCAACCAAACATACCAACAAGCCCTAAAACACGATATGAACTTATTCGAGGCCTCAAATCACATCAAACAACATCAAAAACATGAATCGCACCTCAATTCAAGCCTAACAAAAACTAAGAAATTCTAACTTCTACAATCGATGCCGAAACCTATCAAATCACGTCCGATTGACCTAAAGTTTTGCACATAAGTCGTAAATGACACAACAGACCTATTCCAACACCTGGAACCAATATCTGAGCCCGGTAACCATAAAGTCAACTCTCGCTCAAACTTCTCAATTTTTAAAACTTTTAATTTTCCAATTTTCGCCATTTTAAGCCAAAATTAACTACGGACCTCCAAATCACTATCTGGACACATTCCTAAGTCCAAAATCACCATACGGAGCTATCAGAACTATCAAAACTCCATTTTGGAGCCATTTACACATAAGTCAATATCTAGTCAACATTTTCAACTTAAGCTTCTAACCTTGAGACTAAGTGTCTCAACTCATTCCGAAAAATTCCCGGACCCAAACCAACTATCCCGGCAAGTCACATAATGAGAATTAAATGTAAACCAAGAAGTAAATGGGGGAACAAGGCTATAAAACTAAAATGACATGCAGGGTCGTTACATTTTGCCCCTCTTAAACAAACGTTCGTCCTCAAACGGGTGTAGAAACATACCTGGAGTCTCAAATAGACATAGATATCTGCTTCGCATCTCTATCTTGGTCTCCCAAGTATCTCCTCAACTGTCTGACCTCTACACTGCACCTTCACTAAAGCTATGTTCTTTGACCTCAACTTCCGAACATGCCGATCCAAAATGGCCACCGGCTCCACATCATAAGTCAAATCACCATCCAACTGAACCGTGCTGAAGTCTAAAGCATAAAATGGATCACCGATATACTTCCGAAGCATCAAAACATGAAACACTGGATGAACACTCGACATATTAGGCGACAATGCAAGCTTGTCATCCACCTCTCCAATCCTCTCAAGCACGTCAAAAGGCCCAATATACCGAGGGCTCAACTTGCCTTTCTTCCCAAACCTCATAACACCCTTCATGGGTGAAACGCTGAGCATTACCTTCTCTCCCACCATGTAAGCAACATCACAAACCTTCTGATCGGCGTAATTCTTCTTTCTAGACTGGCCCGTGCGAAGCCGATCCTGAATCAACTTAACCTTGTCCAAAGCTTCCTGAACTAAGTTAGTACCCAATAGCCTTGCCTCACCCGACTCAAACCATCCTATCGGATACCAACACTGTATCCCATACAAGCCTCATACGGAGCCATCTGAATTCTCGATTGGTAGCTGTTATTGTAGGCAAACTCTGCGGGTGGCAGAAACGGATCCCAAGAACCCCCAAAATCTATGACGAAAGCGCGTAGCATATCTTCCAATATCTGAATAGTGTGCTCGGACTGTCCGTCTGTCTGAGGGTGACATGTTGTACTCAACATCAACCTGTGTGCCCAACTCTTACTGAACTGCCCTCCAAAACTGCGATGTAAACTGCGTGCCCCGATCTGAAATGATGGACACTGCACATCATGAAGGCGAACAATCTCACGGATGTAGATCTCAACCAACTGTTCCGAAGAATAAGTAGTCCCTACTTAAATGAAATGCGCGGACTTTGTCAACCGATCCACAGTCACCCAAATAGTATCAAAGTTGATCGAAGTCCGTGGGAGCCCAACTGCAAAATCCATGGTGATACACTCCCATTTCCACTCAGGAATCTCAAGCCTCTGAAGTAATCCACCCGGTCTATGATGCTCGTACTTCACCTACTGATAGTTTAGGCACCGAGTTACAAAGCCCACTATATCTTTCTTCATTCTCCTCCACCAATAGTGCTGCCTCAAGTCCTGGTACATCTTTGTGGTACCCGAATGAATGGAATACCATGAATTGTGAGACTCCTCAAGAATCAACTCATATAGCCCATATACATTAGGCAAAAAAATCCTACCCTGCATCCTCAACACCCCGTCATCATCTATAGTAACCTCTTTGGCATCAACGTGCTGAACTGTGTCCTTAAGGACAAGCAAATGAGGATCATCATACTGGCGCTCTCTGATGCGATCATATAAGGAAGACCGAGAAACCACACAAGCTAGAACCCGATTGGGCTCCAAAACATCTAATATCACAAGCTGATTGGCCAAGGCCTAAACATCTAATGCAAACGGTCTCTCACCAACAGGAATAAAAACAAGGCTACCCATACTCACCACCTTCTTACTCAAAGCATTGGCCATAATATTGGCCTTCCCGGGATGATACAAAATGGTGATATCATAGTCCTTTAGCAGCTCCAACCATCTCCGCTGCCTCAAATTTAAATCCTTCTATTTGAACAAGTGTTGAAGACTCCAATGACTTGTAAATACCTCACAAGACGTAACATAGAGATAATGCCTCCAAATATTCAATGCATGAACGATGGTTGACAACTCCAAATCATGGACATGGTAGTTCTTCTCATTGGGCTTCAATTGACGTGAAGCATAAACAATCACTCCACCCTCATGCATCAACATACCCAATACCGATCTGAGAAGCATAACAATACATTGTATAAGAGCCTAACACTGAAGGTAAAACTAGAACTAGAGTTGTGGTCAAGGCATTCTTGAGCTTCTGAAAGCTCTCCTCACACTCATCCGACCATCTGAACGGAGCACCCTTCTAGGTCAATTTGGTTAAAGGCACTGCAATGGACGAGAAACCCTCCACAAAACGACGATAATATCTGGCCAAGCCGAGAAAGCTCCGAATCTCAGTAGCTGAAGATGGTCTAAGACAACTCTGAACCGCCTCTATCTTCTTTGGATCCACCTTAATCCCCTCACTAGACATCACGTGCCCCAAGAACGCAACTGAATTGAGCCAAAACTCACACTTGGAGAACTTGTCATAAAGCTTCTCCTCCTTCAGCCTCTGTAGTATAATCCTCAAATGTTGTGCATGTTCCTCCTGGCTACATGAGTACACCAGTATATCATCAATGAAAACTATGACAAACGAATCAAGATATGGCTGAAATACATTGTTCATCAGATGCATGAATATTGTTGGGTTGTTGGTCAGCCCAAAAGACATCACAAGGAACTCATAGTGACCATGAAGGGTCTTGAATGCTGTCTTCAGAATATCCAAGTCCCGAATCTTCAATTGGTGATACCCAGACCTTAAATCAATCTTAGAGAACACCCTCTCTCCCTGAAGCTGGTCAAATAGATCATCAATACGAGGCCAATGATACTTGTTCTTGATTGTAACTTTGTTCAACTGCTTATAGTCGATGCACATCCGCATAGTGACATCCTTCTTCTTCACAAAAAGAAGCGGTGCACCCCAAGGCGACACACTAGGCCTAATAAAAAGATTTATCAAGAAGCTTCTGAAGCTTCTCTTTCAATTCTTTCAACTCAGCTGGTGACATACGATACAAAGGAATAGAAATGGGCTGAGTGCCCGGTACCAAGTCAATACCAAAATCAATATCCTTATTGGGTGGCATGCTCGACAGGTCTGAAGAAAACACATCCGGAAAGTCTCACACTACTGAAACAAAATCAATAGTAGTAGTATCAAAACAAACATCCCTTACGAAGGCTAAATATGAAAGACACCCCTTCCCAACCATCCGTTGGGCCTTCAGATAAGAAATCACGCGACTGGGAACATAATTTAGAGAACCTCTCCACTTGATCCTTTGCAACCCCGGCATCGCCAACGTCACGGTCTTAGCGTGACAATCCAGAATAACATAACATGGAGACAACCAATACATACCCAAGATCACATTAAAATCAACCATACCATGCAATAAGAGATCAACTATAGTCTCCAATCCCCCAATAATCACTACACACGACCGATACACATGGTCCATAACAATAGTATCGCCTACCAGCGTAGATACGTGAACAGGTGAAACTAAGGAGTCACTGGGTATATCCAAATAACGAGTAAAATAGGATGATACATAGGAATAAATAGAATCAGGGTCAAATAATATGGAAACATCTTTGTGGCACACTGAAACAATACATGTGATTACTGCGTCGGAAGCAACGTCCTCTGGCTTGGCAGGAATAGCATAAAATCATGCCTGACTGCCATTTGACCGGCCTCCCCCTCTAGGGTGACCTCTTGCTTCCTGAGCCCCACCTTGAGCTGGCTGAGCGGGTGGTGAAGTAACTGGTGCGGAAGTCGCAACCTGACTCTTCTGTTGAACTAGATCTCCCGAGTGACAGGGACACTATCTCCACACATTCCCAAACTCCCCGGTGGTGGTGGTGTGAACGTAATCGGGGCTCGAGTACCAGAATAACTGCTAGAAGGACCTGGCACAGATGAACCCTGAACCGATGGTGAATGGGATGAACTCTGAGCTAGGAGGGAACTGAGAGATGACTGACCTAGACGAGCACTGTATGAACCATGGCTAACTGATGCACCACGATGAACTGGACGAGCCATCTGAGCATACCTATAAGGACGACCCTTGTTGTGGCAGAACTGGCCCCCAGAAAGAACACTGCTGAAACCACCTAAACCACGAGGTTTCTTGGACTCCCTCTCCTCATGCTCTTGAATGCGGACCAACTCTAGTCGCCGACCAATATCAACCACCTCGTCCAACCTAATACCTACTATATTCTCCAGAGTCATAACAAAATGCAATTGATAGTTGAGGCCATCAATGAACCTCCTAATCCTCTCCCTCTCAGTGGGAACCAACCAAACTGTGTGACGACCCAACTCTGAAAACCTCATCTCATATTGGGTCACAGACATGCCCTCTTGATGTAGCTGCTCGAACTGCTTGCGCAGCTCCTCCCTGCGGGTCTGTGGCACTAACATCTCCAAGAAGAGAACGGAGAACGCATGCTATGAAAGTGGTGTTGCATCGACTGGCATGCGCCTCTCATAGGCCTCCCACCATCTGAAGGCAACCCCTAATAGCTAAAAAGTAGTATAGGATACTCCACTAGTCTCCAGAATACCTGTCGTGCGAAGAATCCGTTGGCACCTATCCAAGAGGTCCAGAGCATCCTCTGACTCGGCCCCACTAAATGATGGAGGCTCTCTCTAGTCTCTTCTGCTCCTCATCACTCATAACGGGACCCATCTAGGCCTAAGCAACTTCAACCGACTGGGCTGGTAGTACCCCCGGTGTTTGAAGTCCCTACACTACCTGCTCTGGAGTACGGGCAGCGAGAGTCTGAGTACCTCCCCTGGCCTAAGAAGTCGCTAGCATGACCTGAATAGAAACCACATGAGTAAGGCTAGTGCAAATAGCTAATATCTGGGCCAAAGCCTCCCAAAGGCCTGAAATCATAATAGGCACAACTGGTGCCTGAGATGGTCCCACTGGCTTAACCACATGTGGAACCTGCTCCTGAGCTGGAGCAACTATGAGTCTACATGTGATGATCTAGCTGTTATACGAGCTGCACCCCAGCCTCTACCATGGCATCGGCCTCTCATGGCCCTAGCTGGTGGTACTGGTGGCCGTTCGCTTGATCTGGTAGCACGTGTCCTCACCATATATGAGAGAATAAAATAACAAACGTTTAGTTCCAAGAATCAACAAATTCGCACAACAAGAATACAAGAATGTGAATTTTTTCCTAATGGTTTGACAGCCTCTCGAAGATAAGTACAGACGTCTCCGTACCGATCCATTAAGACTCTACTAAACCTGCTCATGACTCGTGAGACCTATGTAGCCTAGGCTCTGATACCAACTTGTCACGACCCAAAACTCAACCTTTTTGATGGTGCCTATCTTGATACTAGGCAAGACGACAACTCATATATACCAACACTTTTAAATTCAAAATATACTAAAACAGGTTTAAATAAGTGAAAATCTCATAAAACTGGATGAAAACGTCATAACTCAACACAGAATTTCCCAAAACCCGAGTGTCACATAGTACATGAGCATCTATACAGTAATAAAGTCTGAAAACACTATCTAAGAGAGTAGAACAGTACAAATAGAACTATATGATAAAGGAGGAGAGTCAAGGACTGTGGACGCCAAAGCAGCTACCTCGAGGATCTCCGAACTAAATAATAGCTCCAACCATACCCAGAAGTATCTGGATCTGTACACGAAGTGCAGGGTGTGGCATGAGTACAACCAACTCAATAAGTAACAAGTCTAGCCTTTGGGTTGAAAGCAGTGACGGGCTTCACATGTACAGTCCAATTACAGAAATACAGTACAGAATTATAGACATGCTTTCAAGTTTAACAGTTAAAGCTCAAACAGATAAGAAATGTCAAGTGTAACTAAACTGATAAATGATACATCTCGATATATACATGTTAGTTATGTATGCCAACTGAAATACAAAACAGTGATGAAATCATATGCATACTCCCCGAGTATCAATCACTCAGTCCTCCTATTCACTCCATCCTCACAGTCACTCATTCCTCCCTATCGCTCGACACTCGCTGTCGGCACTTGCACTCGGCACTTGCACTCAGTAGGTACCTGCGCTCACTGTGGGTGTGCAGACTCCGGAGGGGAAGATCCAGGCCAAGTGCAATAATAAGCCAATCATGACATGAATCAATAGAGCATGTTGTGGCGTGCAACCCGATCCTATAAATATCCTCACAATCAGGCCATCGACCTCACTCAGTCACTAATCTCTCCAGTCTCTCGGGCTCACGATGTCATGAAAATCAGCCCAAACAATGATGATATAAAGTATCAATAAATAATAACAGAGACTGAGATATGATATGCGGATGATAGATGTGACTGAGTACATAATTGCAAATTAAGCAAGTAATTTAATAGCAATACGACCTCTGTGCGTCCAACAGTACCAACATATATCTGAAGCATGATTTCTAACATGAATAGTAGCTCAAATTCTCTAACACCTGGAGAATATACGGATAACAACAAGGTTATTCAACTATACAGTTCCACGGAATTGATCGAGTCACAATTCCTACGGTGCAGGCCAACACATCCGTCACCTAGCATGTGTGTCACCTCATCATAGACCACATAACACATAATTCAGGGATTCATACCCTCAGAACCAAGATTAGAAGTGTTACTTACCTCAAACCGTGCAAATCTCTACTCTAGCAAGCCCTTGCCTCGCGAATTGGCCTCTGAATGCCTCGAATCTTGCCACAAACAATTCGATACAATTAACTCAAGCTATAGGAATCAATTCCATATGAAAATGCTAAGTTCTTAATTAAAAGTTAAAAAGTCAACCCCCGAGACCACATCTCATAATCAGACAAAAGTTACAAAATCCGAATACCCATTCAATCACAAGTCTAACCATACCAAATTTACCCAATTTCGACACCACATCGCCACTCAAATCGCCAAATTTAACTCTCCAATCCCTATCCAAAACTCCCAAAATTGCACCTCAAAAACACACAAATTAGATAGGAAATTCAATGGAAAAACAATATTATTGAATAACAATGATCAAGAGTGACTTACCTCAAGAAACCCTCTCGAAAACCCTCTCAAAAATCGCCTTAGTCCGAGCTTGAAATGTCTAAAATGATTAAAAATCTGAGAACCCTTGAATTATTATACAATGCTAGAATTTTCGCTTCTGCGAATAATTTAGCCGGTTCTGTTGTTTCGCTTTTGTGGTCAAAGCTCCGCATATGCGGAGTTACACTGGACACCGACCTTGCACACCTGCGGCCACTAACCCACACCTGCGGCCTCGCTCCTGCGAGAGAACTTCCGCTTCTGCGGACATCCCTCACTAGTCCCTTTTTCGCTTCTGCGATACTCCATCTGCATCTGCGAACTCGTAGGTGCGGAAATTTCCCTCGCACTTGCGCAACTCTCCCAGCTCACCCAAATTCGCTCCTGCAATTCCTCCTTCGCTTCTGCAGTCGCGCGCCTGTGACCAAATTCTTCGCAGGTGCAATCACACCAGACATGGTGCACTTCAGCAATCCCTCAAGTCCAAACTTCGATCCGTTAACCATCCGAACTCCACCCGAGCCCCAGGGACTTCAACCAAACATACTCACAAGTCCTAAAACATGATACAAACTTAGTCGAGGCCTAAGATCACATCAAACAACATCAAAAACACGAATTGCACCTCAATTCAAGCTTAACGAAAACTAAGATATTCCAACTTCTACAATCTATGCCGAAACCTATCAAATCATGTCCGATTGACCTTAAATTTTGCACACAAGTCGTAAATGATACAAAGGACCTATTCCAACTCTAAGAACCAAAATATGAGCCTCGTAACTCCAAAGTCAACTCTCGGTCAAACTCCTCAATTTTCAAAACTTATAATTTTCCAACTTTCGCCATTTGAAGTCAAAATCAACTACGGACTTCCAAATCACTATCCGGACATACTCCTAAGTCCAAAATTACCATATAGACTATCAGTACCATCAAAACTTCTTTTCGGGGTCATTTACATATAAGTAATATCCAATCAACTTTTTCAACTTAAGCTTCCTACCTTGAGTCTAAGTGACTTAACTCCTTCGAAATATCCTCGGACCCAAATCAACTATCCAGGCAAGTCACATAACGAGAATTAAGCTTAAAACAAGTAGTAAATAGGAGAACAGGGCTATAACACACAAAATAACTGGGCGGGTCATTACAACAAGGTGATATGGCACCTATCTATGACCTAGAAGATCATTTATCTTTTTTCTCCTTATTTTGAATTTTTTAGCTTTTTGTCCAATTATTTTAGTAACAAATTCAATATATTTCACTCATATTCTTCATCAATGACACTTATTGCTAACGAGCAATCATTACAGATGTTCAAAAATAAAATGAGCCCCAACTTAAGTGCGTAGTCAATTATAATTCGATCATTGTGCTCCCGGGTTTTTTCTTTTTCAATTCTTCAAAGTTGCTATCAGAGAGAGCATTGGAGTCGAAGACAACCAAATCTAAAGAGAACATATGCATATTTCAATCAAAATATTGTCCCAATTGAAAACATCGTTATATTGGAGAGTACGTAATCCTACAAATCTTGATTCTAATGTCCAAGATTTCATGGATATATGAGTATTTACTCATGTCATGTGAATATTTTGTTAGAAGAGGTAAAAGGTTTACTTCAATTGTACAAGCGGCAACTCCCTTCTATGAGAAGAAGAAGATATGAAAAATGTACTTTTTCTTTTAAGTTAATGTGCATATGCTTTGTAGGAAAGGATGATGTATAGGCTGATCATTTGTCTCTCTTTTGATAGTTTCTTTATAGAACGTGAATGGTTAGAGGTTTGGTCCATATCCCCCTCTAACATATATAACTTTTTTATTAATTGATAATATAGTAGGAGTCAAGCCTACCTCCCGCCCGCACCAAAGAAATCACAACCTAATTAGGATGATGGCTTATTATTAAAACAAGGTTGGAGCTATACATCTATATATAATATAAATCTTGGCATAGACAAGGTGATGTGTCACCTCTCTATGACCTAGAAGATCATTTATCTTTTTTCTCATTATTTTGATATTTTTTAGCTTTTTGTCTAATTCTTATAGTAACAAATTCAATATATTTCATTCATATTCTTCATTAATGACACTTATTATTAATGATCAATCATTATAGACATTCGAACATTAAAACAAAATGAGCCCCAACTTAAGTGCGTAGTCAATTACTATTCGATCCTTATGCTCCCGAGTTTTTTCTTTTCCAATTCTTCAAGGTTTCTATTAGAGAGAGAATTGGAGTTGAAGACAGCCAAATCTAAAGGGATCAGATGCATATTTCAATCAAAAAGTTGTCCCAATTGAAAACATCGTTATATTGGAGAGTACGTAATCCTACAAATCATGATTTTCATCTCCAAGATTTCATGGATATGTGAGTGTTAATTGATCTCATGTGAATATTTTATTGGAAGAGGTAAAAGGTTTACTTCAACTGGACGAGTGACAACTCCCTTCTATGAGAAGAAGAAGATATAAAAAATATAATTTTTCTTTTAAGTTAATGTGCATATGCTTTGTAGGAAAGGATGATGTATAGGCTGATCATTTGTCTCTTTTGGATAGTTTCTTTGTAAAACGTGAATGGTTAGAGATTTGGTCCATATCCCCCTCTAACATATGTAACTTTTTTTATTAATCGACAATATAGTAGGAGTCAAGCCTACCTCCCGCCCGCACCAAAGAAATCACAACCTAATTAAGGTGATGGCTTATTATTAAAAAAAGGCTGGAGCTATACATCTATATATAATATAAAGTTAGGCATAGACAAGGTGATGTGACACCTCTCTATGACCTAGAAAATTATTTATCTTTGTTCTCCTTATTTTGAATTTTTTTAGCTTTTTGTCTAATTCTTTTATTAACAAATTCAAATATATTTCACTCATATTCTTCATCAATGACACTTATTGTTAATGATCAATCATTACAGACGTTCAAACATTAAAACAAAATGAGCCGCAACTTAAGTGCGTAGTTAATTACAATTCGATCATTATGCTCCTCGGTTTTTTCTTTTCCAATTCTTCAAAGTTTCTATCAGAGAGAGCATTGGAGTCTAAGAGAACCAAATGTAAAGAGAACAAATTCATATTCCAATCAAAAAGTTGTCCCAATTGAAAACATCATTATATTGGAGAGTACGTAATCTTACAAATCTTGATTTTCATGTCCAAGATTTCATGGATATGTGAGTGTTAATTCATCTCATGTGAATTTTTTGTTGGAAGAGGTAAAAGGTTTACTTCAACTGGAAAAGCGGCAACTCCCTTCTATGAGAAGAAAAAGATATGAAAAATGTAAATTTTCTTTTAAGTTAATGTGCATATGCTTTGTTGGAAGGATGATGTATAGGCTGATAGGCTAATCATTTGTTTCTTTTTGGATAGTTTTTTTGTATAACATGAATGGTTAGAGGTTTGGACTATATCCTCCTCTAACATATGTAGCTTCTTTTATTAATCGATAATATAGTAGGAGTCAAGCCTAGTCCACACTAAAGAGATCACAATCCAATTAAGGTGATGGCGTATTATATAAAAAAGGTTGGCGCTATACATTACAGCAGAAAATCTAGCAGGTATTGTTTTTTGGTGTGTAGTTAGACCATACTCTCTTCCTAATCTATTTATAAAATAATTCTTACTCGTTTTGTTTAATTCTATGGATTTATATAATAAGTCTAGAAGGTTTTGGATTATACAAAGGTACAATTCTGATCCGCTCTTAAGTTTTACCATTGTTTCCTAATTTATGGAACTCTTATTCCCCTACCCATTATAAAGCATGCAGGTGGGACTTGTTTTCTTGCAATTTATTACCTTCTTTGAATATGATATCCATGGTTAGACTAGTTTATTGATTAATTGATCGTTCTTTCTGCATTTATAAACTATTTGTGATGGTTGAGTATTGTTGGAAGTTGAGGTTTGGTATTTTGGAACCGTTATCAATGTAGGTTTATTCTTGTTGATTCTATCTCCCAAATGTTTATATTCATTGCTACCTGGTAAGGGAGATTGTTAAAGCACGAAAGGTGTTGTCGTGCCATTTGTTGCTTCATTTATTGATTAATACATGGTAAAGAAGAGAGTTAAAGCACGAAGGGTGATATCGTGCCGTATTATTCGTTTCATGGAGAGATTGAGAGTAAAAGCATGAAGGGTGATGCCGTGCCATTATTATTATTTCATGGTGAGGTTGAGAGTGTTAAAGCACGATGGGTGATGACGTGCCATTTTTATTAATTATGTTATCCGTTTTCATTGGTTGAGGGTTTATTTGACTGTCTCATGTTGTCTTTCCTGTTGTAGTTGCCGTATCTTGTTCCCCTTTTGCCTGTCCCCTCCCAATTGTACTTATTTAATCTCTATTTGTTGTTATATTGTACATATACCTTCATTTGTGTAGGTCAAATTACGTGAGTGTCCTGTCATAGCCTCGTCACTACCTCATCAAGGTTAGGCTCGACACTTACGGAGTACATTGGATCGGTTGTACTCATACTATACTCTATACTTCTTATGCAGATTTTGGTACTAGTCCTAGTTGTACGTGAGGTGAATCAGCTCAGATTAGCACATTTGGAGACTCGAGGTAGATCTGCTGGCGTCCGCAGACCTTGAAGTCCCCTTCCTCTTTCCTTATTTACTATTAATTTCATTTGAAATAGTTGTATTTACTTCAGACTCTATTTGTATAACCTCTAGAAGCTTGTGTACTTGTGACTCCATATCCGGGTTGTATTTAGATATGCTGGTTATTATACTACTTCATACTTCATTTTAGTTGTATTTCAGTTTAATTGGTTTATTTATTTGAATTGTGTAAAAATTATCTTAAGAATTACTCTAACATTGGCTTGCCTAGCGAGTGAAATGTTAGGCGCCATCACGGTCCCGAAGGTGGGAATTCCGAGTCGTGACAAGTTGGTATCAGAGCACTAGGTTTCCTAGGTCTCACGAGTCACGAGCAAGCTTAGTAGAGTCTAGAAGATCGCTATGGAGACATTTGTACTTATCTTCCAGAGGCTATGGAGTTTAGGAACAATTTCACTTATATTCTTCTATGTTGTGCAATTTTTATTCTACTATTGATAATTGAACTCTTCTATTCTTGTTCTTTCGCAGATGGCGAGAACACATACTGCATCTACAGCTGGACAGTAGCCGGAGCCCCCAGTGGTAACTCCTACGAGGGGCAGAGGTAGATCTCAGTCTAGAGCTCGAGCGGCAGCACCAATAGTGGAGCCTCAGGTAGATTTTGATGAGGAGGTTCTAGCTCAGATTGTACCTGTTAGACCAGCTCAAGTCCCGGAGGGATTCATAGCCACTCTAGTGCTTCAGGATGCTCTGGTCTATTCAGTGGGCCTTATGGAGAGTGTGACCTAGGCCGATACATTTCTGATGGGGGAGGAGAACAGACTCCCGCTACTCACACTCCAGAGCAGATGGCTCCCTATTATCAGACTCAAGTAGCCCCTCCCTTTGAGGTAGTTCAACCGGTTGCTGTGGCACAAGTTTACAAAGCTCTTTCCAGTTCACTTTAGTGGTGCACCTTCTGAGGACCCACAGGATAATCTTGACCGCTACCATGAGGTGCTACGTAACATGGGTATAGTTGAGACCAATGGGGTCGATTTTGCTGTGTTTCAGATGACGAGTTCTGCTAAGAGGTTGTGGAGAGATTATATGTTGACCAGACCAGCTGGGTCACCTGCACTTAATTGGGATCAGTTCTCTCAGTTATTTCTACAGAAGTTCAAATGGTCAGATGAGTGTGAGTTGAGCTTTCAGAAGCTCAAGACTGCCTTGACGCACCAGTGTTGGTGTTGCCTATAGGTTTAGGATCGTACACGGTGTATTGTGATGCATCTCGTATTGGGCTCGGTGTAGTGTTGATGCAAGATGGAATATTGATCGCATATGCGTCGCGACAGTTGAAGGTTCATGAGAATTACCATGCTCATGACTTAGACTTGACAGCCATTGTTCATGCACTAAATATTTGGAAGCATTATCTCTATGGCGTGTCATACGAGATATTCACGGATCATTGGAGTCTACAGTATTTGTTCAAAAAAAGGATCTCAACTTGAGGCAGATGAGGTAGTTGGAGCTGTTGAAAGACTACGATATCACCATTTTGTATCACCCCGGGAAGGCCAATGTGGTGTCCCATGCCTTGAGTAGAAAGGCAGTGAGTATGGGCAGCCTTGCATACATTCCAGTCGGTGAGAGACCGCTTGCATCAGATGTTCAGGCTTTGGTCAATCAGTTCATGAGGTTAGNACTTCAGCCATGAAGATCCGGAGTTTCTTAAAGCATTCTCTAACGTTGGCTTGCCTAGCAAGTGAAATGTTAGGCGCCATCACGGTCCCGAAGGTGGGAATTCCGAGTCGTGACAAGTTGGTATCAGAGCACTAGGTTTCCTAGGTCTCACGAGTCACGAGCAAGCTTAGTAGAGTCTAGAAGATCGCTATGGAGACATTTGTACTTATCTTCCAGAGGCTATGGAGTTTAGGAACAATTTCACTTATATTCTTCTATGTTGTGCAATTTTTATTCTACTATTGATAATTGAACTCTTCTATTCTTGTTCTTTCGCAGATGGCGAGAACACATACTGCATCTACAGCTGGACAGTAGCCGGAGCCCCCAGTGGTAACTCCTACGAGGGGCAGAGGTAGATCTCAGTCTAGAGCTCGAGCGGCAGCACCAATAGTGGAGCCTCAGGTAGATTTTGATGAGGAGGTTCTAGCTCAGATTGTACCTGTTAGACCAGCTCAAGTCCCGGAGGGATTCATAGCCACTCTAGTGCTTCAGGATGCTCTGGTCTATTCAGTGGGCCTTATGGAGAGTGTGACCTAGGCCGATACATTTCTGATGGGGGAGGAGAACAGACTCCCGCTACTCACACTCCAGAGCAGATGGCTCCCTATTATCAGACTCAAGTAGCCCCTCCCTTTGAGGTAGTTCAACCGGTTGCTGTGGCACAAGTTTACAAAGCTCTTTCCAGTTCACTTTAGTGGTGCACCTTCTGAGGACCCACAGGATAATCTTGACCGCTACCATGAGGTGCTACGTAACATGGGTATAGTTGAGACCAATGGGGTCGATTTTGCTGTGTTTCAGATGACGAGTTCTGCTAAGAGGTTGTGGAGAGATTATATGTTGACCAGACCAGCTGGGTCACCTGCACTTAATTGGGATCAGTTCTCTCAGTTATTTCTACAGAAGTTCAAATGGTCAGATGAGTGTGAGTTGAGCTTTCAGAAGCTCAAGACTGCCTTGACGCACCAGTGTTGGTGTTGCCTATAGGTTTAGGATCGTACACGGTGTATTGTGATGCATCTCGTATTGGGCTCGGTGTAGTGTTGATGCAAGATGGAATATTGATCGCATATGCGTCGCGACAGTTGAAGGTTCATGAGAATTACCATGCTCATGACTTAGACTTGACAGCCATTGTTCATGCACTAAATATTTGGAAGCATTATCTCTATGGCGTGTCATACGAGATATTCACGGATCATTGGAGTCTACAGTATTTGTTCAAAAAAAGGATCTCAACTTGAGGCAGATGAGGTAGTTGGAGCTGTTGAAAGACTACGATATCACCATTTTGTATCACCCCGGGAAGGCCAATGTGGTGTCCCATGCCTTGAGTAGAAAGGCAGTGAGTATGGGCAGCCTTGCATACATTCCAGTCGGTGAGAGACCGCTTGCATCAGATGTTCAGGCTTTGGTCAATCAGTTCATGAGGTTAGATGTTTTAGAGCTCAATCGTGTTCTAGATTGTACAGTCACTTGGTCTTCCTTGTATGAGTGCATCAGATAGCGGTAGTATGATGACCCTCATTTGCTTGTCCTTAGGGACACAGTGCAACACGGTGGTGCCAAGCAGGTTATTGTTGGAGATGATGGGGTTTTGAGGATGCAGGGTCATATTTGTGTGCCCACAGTTCTCGGTATTCTATTCATCCAGGTGCCGCCAAGATGTATCAGGACTTGCGGCAACTTTATTGGTGGAGAAGGATGAAGACGGATATAGTTGCATATGTAGCTCGATGTATAAATTGTCAGCATGTAAAGTACGAGCATTAGAGACCTGGTGGTTTGCTTTAGAAGTTAGATATTCTTGAGTAGAAGTGGGAGCATAACACTATGGATTTTATTGTTGGACTCCCACGGACTCGGAGGAAGTTCGACGTGGTATGGGTCATTGTGGACAAGTTGACCAAGTCAGCACATTTCATTCCTGTGGTAGTTACCTATTCTGCAGAGCGGTTGGTTGAGATCTACATCCTCGAGATCGTCCGTCTTCATGGTGTTCCCGTGTCTATCATTTTTGATCGAGGTATGCAGTTCACCTCGCACTTCTGGAGGGCAGTACAACGTGAGTTGGGAATGCAAGTTGAGTTGAGCACAACCTTTCATCCCTAGACGGACGGACAGACTGAGTGCACTATTAAGATATTGGAGGATATGCTTCGCACTTATGTAATAGATTTCGTGGGTTCTTGGGATCAATTATTTCCACTTGCAGAGTTTGCCTACAACAACAACTACCAATCGAGCATTCAGATGGCTCCCTATGAGGCATTATATGGGAGGCGATATCGTTCACCAGTTGGATGGTTCGAGCCGGGGGAGGCTCGGTTGTTGGGTACGGATTTGGTACATGATGCCTTAGATAAGGTCAAGATTATTCAGGATTGATTTCACATAGGTCAGTCTAGGCAAAAGAGTTATGCCAACCGTAGAGTTCGATATGTTGCATTCATGGTTGGAGAGAGAGTATTGCTCCGAGTTTCACCCATGAAGGGAGTTATGAGGTTCGAAAAGAAGGGCAAGTTGAGCCATAAGTATATCGTACCCTTTGAGATTGTTGAGAGAATGCGTAAGGTGGCCTACATGCTCACATTGCCACCTAGTTTATCAACAGTCCATTCGGTGTTCTATATGTCTATGCTACGGAAGTATCACGGTGAACCGTCCCTTGTGTTAGATTTCAGCTCAGTCCATTTGGACAGGAATTTGACTTATGAGGAGGAACTGGTGGCTATTCTAGCCTGGCATGTCTGGGTGGAGAGGTCAGACAATGGAGGCAGCCACTTGGGAGTCCGAGTCGGACATGCGTAGTAGATATCCACACCTTTTCACCAGTCCAGGTACTTTTCTATGCCCGTTTGAGGACGAGCGTTTATTTTAGAGGTAGAAAATATGATGACCCGATAGGTCATCTAGAGCTTTAACCATTAATTCTATGTTTCAAAACCTCAAATAGCTCCTTTTATCCTTTCTCAATTAGCGTGCGTAGTCCGTGTTTTTCCCAGAAGGCTTTTATATGAAAAATTGGTTTAAATGTGAATTTGTGCTTTTAAATTTATTTGAGTTGACTTTGGTTAATGTTTTGAGCAAATGGACCTGGCTCTGTATTTTGATGGTCTCGGTGGGTCGGTATCGTGATTTGGGACTTGGGCGTATGTCCGGAATCGAATTCGGAGGTCCCTAGCTAGAGTTATTGCAATTTGTCGAAAATTTGAAGTTTAAAAGTTTAAAGAATTTATAAATTTGACCGAAGTTTGACTTTGTTTCTATCAGGTTCAGATTTTGGTTCTGGAGTTGGTATAGGTTGATTACTGTATTTAAGACTTGTCTGCAAAATTTGGTGTAAAACAAAGTTGATTTGGCGTGATTCGGACGTTCGGTTGTTAAAACAAAAGTTCTTAAGTTTCTTTGAAAAATTCATTCGTTTTGGTATCCGATTCATAGTTCTAGGTGTTATATTGGTATTTTGACCGCGCAAGTGAGTTTGTATGATCTTTTTGGACTCATGTGCAAGTTTGGTTTGGAGCCCCAAGGACTTGGGTGAGTTTCGGATAGGCCACAAAGTGATTTCGAACTTGGTAGAATAACCGATGCTCTTTTTGCTTCTGGTTTTTTGTTGCAGGTCTCGCATTTATGAACCTTGCATTTGCGAACAAGGCTTTGCATTTGCGGGCATGGGCTGGGTGGGGAAGTCTCGCATTTGCGAGGTAAAAGTTTGCATTTGCGAACTTGCTAATTCCGTTTTTGCAAAGGTAGAGCCGCATTTGCGACTCAGCATGTTCCGGGCATTCTTCGCAGTTGCAAAAAAGTGGCCCGCAATTGCGAAGGCTTGGGGTTCGCATTTGCGACCAAAAACATTGCATTTGCGATGACTGGGTTTCTGAGAGGAGTTCGCATTTGCGACCTCTTTCTCTCAATTGCGATGGTCACAATCGCGACATCCGCAGTTGGGTAAAAACTAAGATAGACGAAATTTTGCTCATTCTTTCAAATTCTCAACCCTAAAAACCTTAGAGGCGATTTTCCCAAGAGATTTTATTTCTCAATTCATTGGTGGGTGACTCTAATCTACTTTATTTCAATTACCCACTACATTTCATAAGATTTTAACCTTAAATCTAGGATTTCCATGGTAGAAATTAGGGATTTGGGTAGAATTAGGGATTTTTGTAAAAATGGAATTTAGACCTCGAATTGAGGTCGGATTTCGAAGAAAATTACATAACCGGGATCGGGGGTGAATGGGTAATCGGGTTTTGGTCTGAATTTTGGGTTTTGACCAAGCGTTCCAGGGTTGACTTTTGTTGACATTTTTAATAATGACCTAAATTGAACCTCTCTCATTCATGGGTAGTTACTAAGGCTTATTTTGAATCGTTTGGTTAATAATTTGCTAGATTTGGTAGGTTTGGAGGCTTGTTCGAAAGGCAAGGCCATGGTTGGACTTTGAGTCGATTGCGGAGCGAGGTAAGTATCGTGGTTAACCTTGACTTAAGGGATTAGGACTTGTTTGCCTAATTGCTACGTGTTTAGATGTGTGGGTACAACGTATATGTGAGGTGACGAGTACTTATGCATTGTTGTTGGATTAAAGCATGCAGGTGAGACTTGTTTCCTTGTAATTTATTGCCTTCTTAGATTATGATATCCATGCTTAGGCTAGTTTATTACTTAATTGATCGTTCTTTCCGCATTTATAAACTATTTGTGATGGTTGAGTATTTTTGGAAGTTGAGGTTTGGTATTTTGGAACCGTTCTCGATGTAAGGTTTATTCTTGTTGATTCTATCTCCCAAATGTTTATATTCATTTCTACATGGTAAGGGAGAGTGTTAAAGCATGAAGGGTGATGTCGTGCCATTTATTGCTTCATTTATTAATTAATACATGGTGAGGAAGAGAGTTAAAGCACGAAGAGTGATGTCGTGCCGTATTATTCATTTCATGGAGAGATTGAGAGTAAAAGCAAGAAAGGAGATGCCATGCCATTATTATCATTTCATGGTCAGGTCGATAGTGTTAAAGCATGATGGGTGATACCGTGCCATCTTTATTCATTATGTTATCCGTTTTCATTGATTGAGGGTTTATTTGACTATCTCATGTTGTCTTTCCTGTTGTAGTTACCGTATCTTGTTCCCCTTTCGCCTGTCCCCTCCAAATCGTATGTATTTAATCTCTATTTGTTGTTATGTTGTACATATACCTTCGTTTGTGTAGGTTAAATTACGTGAGTATTCTATCATAGCCTCGTCACTACCTTGTCGAGGTTAGGCTCGACACTTACAGAGTACATTGAGTCAGTTATACTCATACTACACTCTGCACTTCTTGTGTAGATTTTGGTATCGGTCCCAACTGTACGTGAGGTGCATCAGCTCGAATTAGCACATTTGGAGACTCGATGTCGATGTGCTGGCGTCTGCAGACCTTGAAGCCTCCTTCCTCTATCCTCATTTACTGTTCATTTCATTCGAAACAATTGTATTTATTTCAGACTCTATTTGTAGAACCTCTAGAAGCTCGTGTACTTGTGACTCCAGATCCGGGTTGTATTTATATGCTGGTTATTATGCTACTTCATACTTCATTTTAGTTGCATTTCAGTTTATTTATTTGAATTGTGTAAAAATTTGCTTAAGAATTACTCTATTGTTGGCTTGCCTAACGAGTGAAATGTTAGGCGCCATCACGGTCCTGAAGATGGGAATTCTGGGTCATGACGGATTCATCCTTCGTCTGCCTTTGGTTTGTGATGACCCGATAGGTCATTTTGAGTTTAGCCTTTATTTCTGTGTTTCGAAACTTCGATTAGATCTGTTTAGTATTTTTCGATTTGTGTGCACAATCAGTGTCTTTTTTCATAAAAGTTTTATATGAAAAATTGAAGAAAATGTGAATTTTAGCCTTAAAATGATTTGAGTTGACTATAGTCAACATTTTGCAAAAATGGACTCGGATCAGTATTTTGACCGCCTCACTAGGTCCGTATCATGATTTGGGACTTGGACGTATACCCGGAATTGAATTCAAAAGTCCTTAACTTGATTTAACGTGATTTGTTGAAACTATTATTTGAAGGTTTAAAGAATTCTTAAGTTTTGTTGTAGGTTGACTTTATAGCTACTGGGTTCAAATTTCAATTCTGGAACTTGGTATAGGCTCATTTTACAATTTACAACTTGTCTGCAAATTTTGGTGTAAGACGGAGTTGATTTGACTCGATTCAGACGCTCAGTTGTTAAATTGAAAGTTCTTAAGTTTCTTTAAAAATTCATACATTCTAATGTATGATTCGTAGTTCTAGGTGTTATTTTGGTGTTTTGATTGCGCGAGAAAGTTTGCGTGCATGTTTTTACTCTTGTGTGTATGTTTAGTTTCGGATAGGCTACATACCATTTCAGACTAAGGAGATTGTTGGTTTTCAGTGATTTTTGGTGTCTGGTGCTTTGTTCTTCGCGATCACGAGCCACTCTCGCGATCGCGAGGGGAAACTTGGGCTGGGGTGGGATTTCTTATACGTGAACGCGAGGGTGAGGTCGCGAATGCGAAGCAGTGGTGGGATCACCCTTCGCGAACGCGACTAAAACCGCGCGAACGCGATTGGTAATGGGTCTGAGAGGTGGTCTGTTGGATGTTCTATGCGAAGCACACCCTAGGTCGCGAACGGAAGGCCAGGGGTGAGGGCCATCGTTAACGTGAAGGCCAGTTGGGCCGCAATGCTTCGCGATCATGTCAGGTGTCTCGCGAACGCGATGAACACCTGTCGCCCAGTCTTTAAAACTTCTAAAAATCGGGATTTATCCCATTTTTCACCATTTCCAAGTTTGAGCTCGGTCTAGAGGCGTTTTTGAAGAGACATTTCATCCCAACTTCATATGTTAGTATATTCTAACTCGTTTTCTTCTATTTCCATCAACACCCATTGATTTCTAACTTTTAATCTATGTTTTTATGGTAGAAATTAGGAATTTTGAGAAAATGAGATATAAACTTAATATTAAGGTCGGATTTCAAAACTAATGACATAACTAGACTCGGGGTGAATGGGTAATCGGATTTTGGTCAGAATCTTGGGTTTTGACAAAGCGGGCCCAGGGTTGATTTTGTTAACTTTTTTCAAAATCATTAAAGATTAAATCTTTTTCACTCGTGGGTAGTTTCTAAAGCTTATTTTGAATTTTTTGAACTATATTTGGTTAGATTTGATTGATTTGGAGGCTAATTCTTGAGGCAAGGCCATGGTTGAGCTTTGATTTGATTGCGGAACAAGATAAATGTCATAGTCAACTTTGACTTGAGGGATTAGGACTTGTTAGTGTATTTGCTTTATATGCGGAAACAACGTATATATTAGGTGATGAGTACTTAAGCAGGTGGAACTGTTTTTCTTGTATTTTATTGCTTTGTTAATTATGATATTTATGTTTAGGTTAGATTATTAATTCATTGATTATTCGTTTCGTAATTATTGCCCTTCATAATTTTTGAATATTTCCGGGAGTTGAAGTTTGGTATCTTGGTATCATATTTGACATTATATTCATTCTCCGCATTATTTATTATTCAAATTCATATTATCATTGTTACATGGTGAGGAAGAGAGTAAACACACGAAGGGTGATGCAGTGCCATTGCATTTACATTATTATTACATGGTGAGGACGAGAGTAAAAACACGAAGGGTGATGCCGTTACATTTATCTCATTTATTCATTATTACATGGGGAGGAAGAGAGTAAAAGCACGAAGGGTGATGCCGTGCCATTTTATTTTTCTTATACCATCATTACATGGTGAGGATGGGAATAAAAGCATGAAGGGTGATGTCGTGCCATCTTCATATCATTGGCTTAATTGATTTACCGGTTGATGATTAACTTGGTTCCTTCGTGATTTCATACTTGTCGTAGTTGTTATATTTTTCCCTTTCTTTCATGTCCCCTCCCAGTTTGTACATTATCATTCTTTGTTATTATTGATGCTTTATGTATACTTGTACTGATTTATTTACATAGGTGTCCTATCATAGCATCATCACTACCTCGTCGAGGTTAGGCTCAACACTTACGGAGTACATTGGGTCAGTTATACTCATACTATACTTCTACACATCTTGTGCAGATACTGGTATTGATCCCCGCGGTGCATGAGGTACGTCAGCTTGGATCATTGCATATTGAGACTCGAGGTTGGTATGTTGGCATCTGCAGACCTTGAAGTCCCCTTCCTTTCCCAACTTTTACTGTTCATTTCTTTCGAACCAGTTGTATTTATTTTAGACTTTGCTTGTAGACTTCTAGTTGCTCGTATACTCAAGACTCCGAATTTCTGGGAGCATATATTATCACATGACTTATATTAGTATTATGTTAGACTGGGTTTCTACCTCTCGTTGTATATCATCATTGTGCTTTTAACTGTTAACATTGGCTATTTAATTATCTCACATCGGCTTGTCTAGTAAGTGGATGTTAGGCACTATCACGATCCTGATATTGGGATTCCGGGTCTTGACAAGTTGGTATCAGAGCACTAGATTGGTTAGGTATCACGAGTCATGCGCAAGCTTAGTAGAGTCCAGAGGATCGGTACAGAGACATTTGTATTTATCTTTTAGAGGCAATGGAGTTTAGGAAAAATTTCACTTCGTTCTTTCCCTATCATATGACTTTGTTCTATCATTGATGTTTGAATTATTATATTTTTGTACTCTCGGAGATGGCGAGAACATGCACAACATCTACAGTCGGGCAGAAGCCGGAGCCCCATGTTGCAGCTACTTCCAGGGGCAGAGGCCGAGGCAGAGCTCAGTCTAGAGGTCGAGTAGCAGCACCAGCAGTGGAGCCTCAGATTGATCATGAGGAGGAGATCCCAACTCAGACCGTACCTGTTGGACCAGAACAGGTCCCGAAGGGATTCATAGCCACTCCAATGCTTCAGGACGCTCTAATATGCTTGGTGGGCCTTATGGAGAGTGTGGCCCAGAGCGTCGCATTTTCGGTGGCACTAGCTGCCTCTCAGGTTGGGGGAGGAGCATAGACTCCCGCTACTCACACTCCGGAGCAGGTGGTTCCCCTATATTAGACTCCAACAACCCAGCCAGTTTGGGTAGTTCATCTGATTGTTGCGGCACAGGCCGAGGATAGGCCCACTATATCTTATGAGGCCTTGATGAAGCTGGACAAGTTTACCAAGATCTTTTATATTCATTTCAGTGGTGCACCTTCTAAGGACCAACATGATTATATGGACCATTACTACGAGGTGTTGTGCAACATGGGTATTGTTTATACCAATGGGGTCGACTTTACACTATTCCAGATGACCGATTCTGCCAAGAAATGGTAGAGAGTTTATGTGTTGACCAGACCAGTGGGTTCACTTTCACTTATCTAAGATCAGTTTTCACAGTTATGTTTTGAGAAGTTCACTCCTTTCACTTTGAGAGAGGAGTATCACAGGCAGTTTTAGCGCCTTCAGCAGAGTGGCATGACCGTCACCTAGTATGAGACTCGATTTGTGGAACTAGCTCGTCATTCCATTATCTTTCTTCTTATTGAGAGGGAGAGAGTGAGGATATTCATTGATGAGCTCACTTTCAGTATCAGGATCCAGATGGCCAAGGAGACCGGAGATGATATTTCTTTCTAGAGGGCCGTGGAGATTTCTAGACGGATTGAGATGGTTCGTGGTCAGGAGAGAGGACCTTTATCTGATAAGAGGCCTCGTCATTTTGGAGGTTTCAGTGGTGCCTCATCTGGAGGCAGGAGTACTTTTGGTAGAGGCCATCCTCCCAATCCATTTCATTCAGCACTTAAAGCACCCCACAGTGCTTTAGGTAGTCGTGGTCCTTATGTATCTTATCCCGAGCAGCTAGCCTATAGTGCACCATTAGCTCCTATTAGTGCACGTACGATCCGGAGTTATCAGAGTGGTTATCCAGGTCGACAGGACCAGTTCCAGGGTCAGCAGTCACACCAACCGAGGGCTTGTTATACTTGTGGAGATCCGAGGCACCTTTCTAGATTTTACACCAGATCACAGGGTGACATGCCCCACCAAGGTTCTCGTGCCATAATTCTGCCATCGGTTGCTTCACCGCTCACTCAGCTAGCTAGATGCGAGGGTCAAGCTACCAGTGGTTGAGGTCAAGCCATTGTAGGTGGAGGCCATCCCGTTAGAGGTGGAGGCCAACCAGCTAGGGGAGGTCCGAGGGGAGGAGGTAAGAGTGGTGGGGCCCAACCCCATTTCTATGCATTTCCAGCTAGGCTTGAGGCCGAGTCATCTGACACAGTCATCAGAAGTATTGTTCCAGTTTACCATAGGAACGCTTCAGTTCTTTTTTATCCGAGTTCTACTTATTCCTATGTGTCTTTCTATTTTGCTTCATATCTGGTTATACCTCATGATTCTTTAAGTGTTTTTGTATATGTGTCCATGACTGTAGGAGATTCTACTATTGTAGATCGTGTTTATCGCTCGTGTGTGGTTTCTATCGGTAGCCGTGAGACTAGTGTAGATCTCCTACTTATTGATATGGTAGACATTTATGTTATTTTGGGCATGGATTGGCTGTCACCTTATCATTCTATATTGGACTCTCACACCAAGACAGTGACCTTAGCTATGATGCGGTTTCCCCAATTAGAGTGGAGGGGGACTCCTGGCCATTCTACAAGCAGGGTTATTTCTTATGTGAAGGATCAACGTATGGTCGAGAAGGGATGTCTAGCATATTTGGCCGATATTCGTGATTCTAGTGCAGAGGTTCCTTCCATGGATTCAGTACCAGTTGTGCGTGAGTTTCCTGAGGTGTTTCCTGCAGATCTGTCGGGGATGCCACCCGACAGAGATATCGACTTCTGTACTGATTTGGCTCCGGACACTCAGCCTATTTCTATCCCACCATACCGTATGGCCCCACCTAAGTTGAAGGAATTGAAGGAGCAGTTGCAAGATTTACTTGATAAGGGATTCATTATACCTAGTGTCTTACCTTGGGGTGTGCCCTTGTTGTTCGTGAAGAAGAAGGATGGTTCGATGAGGTTGTGCATAAGCTATCGGTAGTTGAACAAAGTCAGTATGAAGAACAAGTATCTGGTGCCGAGGATTGATGACTTCTTTGATCTGCCTACCATCAATTGAAGATTAGGGCATCGAATGTCCCTAAGACAACTTTTCGGACTCGGTATGGGTATTATGAGTTTCTAGTGATGTCATTTGGGTTGATAAATGCCCCAACATCATTTATGAATTTGATGAACCAAATATTTAAGCCTTATTTGGATTCTTTTATGATCATATTCATTGATGATATCTTGATCTACTCTCGCAGTCGAGAGGAGCATGAGCAACATCTTCGAGTTGTACTTCAGACTTTGAGAGATAGTTAGTTATATGCCAATTTTTCAAAGTGTGAATTTTGGTTGGGTTTGGTTGCCTTTTTGGGGCATGTTGTATTGGACGAGGGCATTATAGTGAATCCTCAGAAGAATGAGGCAGTCCAAGACTGGCCTAGACCTACTTCATCTATAGAGATTCGGAGTTTTCTTGGTTTGACGGGTTATTATCACCGATTCATGGAGGGGTTTTCATCCATAGTAGCCTCATTGACTAGATTTACCCAGAAGGGTGCTCCATTCATGTCATACGATGGGTGTGAGTTGAGCTTTAAGAAGCTCAAGACTGCTTTGACTACAACCCAGTGTTGGTGTTGCCCACAGGTTTAAGATCCTACACAGTGTATTGTGATGCATCGCGTATTGGGCTCGGTGTAGTATTGATGCAGGATGGCAGTATGATTGCATACGTATCACGGTAGTTGATGGTTCATGAGAAGAATTACCATGTTCATGACTTAGAGTTGGCGGCCATTGTTCATGCATTGAAGATTTGGAGGCATTACCTCTACGGTGTGTCTTGTGAAGTGTTCACAGACCATCAGAGTATACAGTACATGTTTAAGCAAAAGGATCTCAATTTGAGGCAGCGGAGATGGTTAGAGTTATTGAAAGACTATGATATCACTATTTTGTATAATCTCGAGAAGGCTAATGTGGTAGCCGATGCCTTGAGTAGAAAGGCTGTGAGTATGGGTAGCCTTGCGTATATTCCAGTTGGTGAGAGACCGCTAGCATCAGATGTTCAGGCCTTGGCCAATCAGTTTGTGAGGTTAGATGTTTTGAAGCCTAGTCTAGTTCTATCTGGCACGGTCTCTCGGTCTTCTTTGTATGAGCGCATCATAGAGCATCAGTATGACGACCCCCATTTGCTTGTCCTTAAGGACACGGTGCGGCACAGTAGTGTCAAGCAGGTTACTATTGGAGATGATGGGGTATTGTGGGTGCATGGTCAGATTTGTGTACCTAATGTGGATGGACTTTATGAGTTGATTCTTGTGGAGGCCCACAGTTCGCGGTATTCCATTCATCCGGGTGCTGCTAAGATGTATCAGGATTTGAGGCAGCATTATTGGTAGAGAAGAATGAAGAAGGATATAGTTACATATGTGGCTCGGCGTTTGAATTATCAACAGGTAAAGTATGAGCATCAGATGCCTGGCGGTTTGCTTCAAAAGCTTGAGATTCCCAAGTGGAAGTGAGAGCTTATTACCATGGATTTTGTTGTTGGGCTTCCACAGACTTTGAAGAAATTCGACACAATATGGGTTATGGTGCAAAGGTTGACCAAGTCAAAACTTTTCCTTCCAGTGGAAGTTACCTATTCTTCATAGCGGTGCTGATATCTATATCCATGAAATCGTTCGTCTTCATGGTGTGCCAGTGTCCATCATTTCTAATTGTGGTACGTAGTTCACATCACACCTCTGGAGGTCAGTACATCGTGAGTTAGGCACACGGGTTTAGTTGAGTACAACATTTTACCCCCAGGTAGACAGACAATACGAGCGCAATACTCAAATATTGGAGGATATGCTTTGCACCTACGTTATGGATTTTGGGGGCTCTTGGGATCAATTCTTTTCGCTTGCGGAGTTTGCTTACAACAACAACTAGCAATCGAGTATTCAGATGGCTCCTTATGAGGCATTATATGGGAGGCGGTTCCATTCTATAGTTGGTTGGTTTGAGCCGGAGAGGCTCGGTTCTTTGGTACCGATTTGGTTCAGGATTCCTTGGAAAAGGTCAAGATGATTCAGGATCGACTTCGTACAGCTTAGTCTAGGCAGAAGAGTTATGCCGATCGTAGAGTTTATGATGTTGAATTCATGGTTTGAGAGAGGGTTTTTCTTCGGGTTTCACCCATGAAGGGTATGATGAGATTCGAAAGGAAGGGAAAGTTGAGACCTAGGTATATCAGACCCTATGAGATTCTTGAGAGAGTTGGTGAGGTGGCCTACAAGCTTGCATTGCCACCTAGTTTATCAGCAGTCCATCCAGTGTTCTATGCATCCATGCTCCGGAAGTATCACGGCGATCCGTCTCATGTACTAGATTTCAGTTCAATCCTATTGGACAATAATTTGACTTATGATGAGGAGTTGGTAGCCATTCTAGCCTGACAAGTTCGGAAGTTGAGGTCTAAGAGTTATCAGTTGAGAGGTTAGTCGGTCGAGGCATCCACGTGGGAGTCCGAGTTCAATATATGGAGTAGATACCCCCACATTTTCACCAGTCCGGGTACCTTTCTATGTCCGCTCAAGGATGAACATTTGTTTTAGAGTGGAGAATGTGATGATCTGATTGGTCATTTTGAGTTTTAGCCTTTATTTTTATGTTCCGAGAACTCGATTAGCTCCGTTTTGTATTCCTCAATTTATGTGCGCAACTCATGTCTTTTTCCAAAAAATATTTATGTGAAAAATTGAAGAAAATGTAAATTTTAGCTTTAAAAATGATTTGAGTTGACTACGGTCACCATTTTGCAAACACAGACCCGGATCACTATTTTCATGGTCCTGGTGGGTCCGTATCGTGACTTAGGACTTGGGTGTATGCCCGTAATTGAATTCGGAAGTCCCTAACTTGATTTAGTGTGATTTGTTCAAAACTAGTAATTTGAAGGCAAACGAATTCCTAAGTTTGGCCGTAGGTTGACTTTATTGCTATCGGGTTCGGATTTCAGTTGCAGAACTTGCTATGGGTTCATTTTACTATTCACAACTTGTCTGTAAAATTTGGTATAAAACAGAGTTGATTTAACTCGATTCGGAAGCTCGGTTGTAAAATTTAAAATTCCTAAGTTGCTTTAAAAATTTCATACATTTTGATAACCGATTCATAGTTCTAGGTGTTATTTTGGTGTTTTGATCGTGTGAGCGAGTTTGTATGATGTGTTTACACCTGTGTTCATGTTTGGTTTGGAGCTCAAGGGGCTCAGGTGAGTTTCGGATAGGCTACGAACCATTTTGGACATAGGAGATTGCTGGTTTTCAGTGATTTCTGGTGTTTGGTACTTTGTTCTTTGCGATCGTGAAGCCACTCTCACAATCGCGAAGGGTAACTTGGTCTAGGGTAGGATTTCTTCTATGCGAACGAGAGGGTAAGGTCATGAACGTGAAGCAGTGGTGGGATCACCTTTCGCGAATGCGACCAAAACCACGCAAACGTAATGGGTAAAGGGTTTGGGAGGGGGTCTGTTGGGTATTTTATGTGAACGCGAACCCTGGGTGGTAAACGCAAAGGCCAGGGGGGAGGGCCATCGCAAATGCGAAGAACATCTCGCAAACGCGAAGGCCAATTGGTCCGTAATGCTTCGCGATCACATCAGGTGTCTCGCGAACGCGATGAATACCTGACACCCAGTCTTTAAAACTTATAAAAATCGGGATTTATCCCATTTTTCACCATTCCCAGTTTGAGCACGGCCTAGAGGAGATTTTAAAGAGAAATTTCATCCCAACTTCATAGGTTAGTAGATTTTAACTCGTTTTCTTCCATTTTCATCAACACCCATTGATTTATATCCTTTAATCTATGCTTTTACATGGTAGAAATTAAGGATTTATTTAGAAATTGAAGATTTTGAGAAAATGAGATTTAGACCTCAAATTGAGGTCATATTTCGAAACTAATCACATAACCGGGCTCAAGGGTGAATGGGTAATCGGGTTTTGGTCTGAATCTCGGGTTTTGACCAAGCGAGCCATGGGTTGACTTTTGTTGACTTTTTCAAAATCATTAAAGATTGAATCATTTTCACTCGTGGTTAGTTTCTAAAGCTTATTTTGAATTGTTTGAACTATATTTGGTTAGATTTGATTAGTTTGGAGGCTAATTCTAGAGGCAAGGCTCCGATTGAGCTTTGATTTGATTGCGGAGCGAGGTAAGTATCATGGTTAACCTTGACTTGAGGGATTAGGACTTGTTAGTCAATTTCTATGTGTTTTTATGTGCGAAAACAACGTATGTGTGAGGTGACAAGTACTTATGCGTTGTTATTGGATTAAAGCATGCGGGTGGAACTTGTTTCCTTATATTTTATTGCTTTGTTAATTATGATATGTTTAGGTTAGATTATTATTTACTTCATTATTCGTTTCATAATTATCGCCCTTCATAATTGTTGAATATTTATGGGAGTTGAAGTTTGGTATCCTGGCATCATATTTGACATTAAATATATTCTTCGCATTATTTATAATTCGAATTCATATTATCATTGTTACATGGTGATGAAGAGAGTAAAAGGACGAAGGGTGATGCCATGACATTATATTTACATTATTACCATATACGAGAGTAAAAGCACGAAGGGTGATGCCATGCCATTTATCTCATTTATTAATTATTACATGGTGAGTAAGAGAGTAAAAGCACGGAGGGTGATGTCGTGCCATTAATCTCATTTATTCCTTATTACAGGGTGAGGATGAGAGTAAAAGCATGAAGGGTGATGCCGTGCGATTTCATTTTACTTATATCATCATTACATGGTGAGGACGAGAGTAAAAACACGAAGGGTGATGCTGTACCATCTTCATATCATTGGTTTAACTGATTTACTTGTTGATAGTTTACTTGGTTACTTCGTGATTTCATACTTGTCGTAGTTGTTATATTTTCCCCCTTTATGCATGTCCCCTCCCAGTTTATATATTATCATTATCCCTTATTATTGTTGCTTTATATTTACTTGTACATGTTTATTTATGTAGGTGTGTTATCATAGCTTCGTCACTACCTCGTCAAGGTTAGGCTCGACACTTATGAAGTATATTGGGTCGGTTGTACTCTTACTACACTTCTGCACTTCTTATGCATATACTGGTATTGATCCCCGCGGTGCGTGAGGTGCGTCAGATTAGATCATTGCATTCTGTGACTCGAGATAGATAGGCTGGCGTCCATAGACCTTGAAGTCCCCGTCCTTTCCCCACTTTTAATGTTCATTTCTTTCAAACCAGTTGTATTTATTTCAGACTTTGCTTGTAGACTTCTAGTTGCTCGTGTAGTCGTGACTACGGATTTATGGGAGCAGATATTATCACGTGACTTATATTAGTACTGTGTTGGTTTGGGTTTCTACTTCTCGTTGTATATCATCATTGTGTTTGTAACTGTGAAAATTGGCTATTTAATTATCTCACATCGGCTTGCCTAGAAAATGGATGTTAGGCGTCATCACGATCCCGAGTTTGGGATTCGGGGTCGTGACATGGTTCCACGTGTCATGAAATTATTCCATCATTTAATGTAAGCCAAATTTACCCTATATAGATAGTCTCCCTGCTTTCCTGTGACATATCTTTGTGTCACCGGGGAGTTGGTGAAGATTCCTTTCTTGGTGGGAATTGTTTTCTGAGGACCTCTAAACCGTCTCTGATGCTTGACGTCTCCTCGCATTTAATACCCCGAACACGTGTCGCCCCATGATTCAGCAGTATTTTTGCTGGTTCTCGAGGTAATCATGGCCATGAATTTTTCCATCTATATCTTTACTTATACTCATCACTATACCTTTTTCGATACTCAAAGTCACATAAGTTCACTATCGCTTTTGCTCTTAACGTTCTTTCTGCTTTCATCTCTCTCTAATCCTCTCCAAAAATCTTTATCATCTTTTTATCATTATGGCTTCTCCTACTAAATCTTCCAAGAACTCAGATCTTCTCTTCGGTGGAGGTCTAAAAAGGAAAAAAGATAAAAAAAGTTAATGTTGATGCTGATCCTCCCAAGGTGAGCACCATCATACCTTAACATCTGAGCATCGCCTACGACTTCCAAGAGAAGTTCTTCACATCAAACCTTCGAACTTGGGATATTGGGAAATATCCTTCTTCTATTCGCCTTTCCAGTATCCCTACTGTGAAGGAAGACTATAACTGCCAGGATCTAAACATCATTGCTCTTGACCTGGTGGAGCGGGTGACCTTCACCAACAAGGGTTTTACGTATGTTTATGCGTATCCCTTCACTTTGGTCTCATTCTCATTGAGGGAGGGGCTTGACCCTGTGATTTTAGAATTCTGCCACCAGTATCAAGTCTGCTTGGCACAAGTAGGCCCTTTTGTGTGGCGAACAGTGGCTAGTCTAGACCAGCTATGCTTGGGAACGTGGGAGACCCTAGAATATATGATGAACCTGTTATACCCAATTTTTCCTTCATATCTTTATAAATGTCATATATACTTTTAAAATATCATCCCTGCATCATCACCAATTTACAAGAGTCATATAAGTATTTTCTACAATATCATCCCTGCATCATCATGAAGCTATTTTACACAATTCTGCAATAATAGCCTATATTCTATACATAATTGTATAATACTAAAATATCATTTTAAAAATATTTTCATAATGTTAAACTGTTATTTTCAAGCATTTTACTGCATGAATAATATTTTTATTATTTATTAGTCATTTTTATAATTTATTTTTAATGAATTTCGTGTATTTAAATTGTAGCCCAATTTTGAGCTAATTTCGAACAAAAATCAAGGCCCAAAACATTTAGCTGATCCCAATTAAGCCTCAGAATCCCAAACCAAACAACCCCTTAACAAACCTGGTCGTGACCCATCTCAATGACACGCCCCACTCTTTCTTTTAATCTTGGCTGTTGATCTCTGAGATTAACGACCCATAAACTATCTTCCCACTTTTAATTAACCTCACCCAAACCCTAACCTCATTTTACCCGTCCGCCGCCCTCAGATCCTCTCAAACCTTCTCCTGTCCTCACAAACCCTAGTCACCGCCTCCAACTCTTTTCCGAATCCAATCCATTCATGGGTTCTTACACCAATTTGCTTACCTTTTTGGGGTTATATCATTATTACTTGCATAAATATGGTATTACTTAATACTTGCCTGGTTTTGGCAATACTAATCTCCCAAATCAAGAGAAATCAGATATATTCATCAAGATTTAGACGATGTTTCATCTATATACGTCCATGGCAAGATTATACGGATCCGATTTAACAAGATCTTCGGCCAATTGGTGATTCCGATCAAACTAGGGTTTGCCTGATTTTTCTCCTAATTAGATTCTAAATCGATTTTGCATGTTGTGCTTTCCTTTATTATGTTTTATTGACCGTTTTTCCTTGTTTGGTCGTTTAATTTTTCTACTATATAAACCCTTCCCCAATCTCTCTAAAATAGACCTTAATCATTATTATTCTCTCACACTTGTTTGCTTTCGTTCCACTCCTTTCCAACTCATTTCTCCGGTTCAACAATTTTAGCCTGGGTTATCCTGAAGCTGCTAACCTGTCCCCTTCGACTGAATGACAGAATTCTTTCACCGCGCTCTACTTCCTTAAGTGATGAGAAGGTTTTTTTTTCTTTTTAGGCTAAATTGTTGGGACAGACTTTTTATAGGGATTCAAGCTTGCGGGTGGCATACAACCGAAACGACTCCCGCTAGATAACCTCCACTTTCTCTCTTTTTACAGGCTCATCGATGGACGTAAGAAGGGAAGTTACAGAACATTCTTAAGCGATTTCTTTGGATCTTAGGTGTGACCGTAGGGAGCTTGTTTTGGCAGCTACACTTTTCTGAGAAACCCATTACGACTATACTATGAAACTTAGGTACTTAAGTCCTTCTCAGAAAGTCAAAATAAAGGCGAACTCTGGTTTAACGAGCCTTCCTAGCCGCCTAGAGTGCAGTCTGTGTACTGAATCATAACATAAGTAACTCAGTGCTCCATACGGGACAAATTGTTTTTTGAGCCTTCGCTATAGTGGTCTAGATGGATAGCTAGTAGTTATGAGAAGTAGTCCCCTGAATATAGATAGGAAAAGCTGTAGAGGTGCGTGCCACACTCACGAGGGGCTAGAGATTGTACAGGAGACCTCTTCCTTCGGTTCGGTTAGTACTTGGTTCTGCCGTTTACCTTGCGCCTATCTATTCCTTTAAGTGCGAGTGAGATATCCAGCATCTGATGTTCGTACAGCAATATCCACAACTCTTTTACGTGCTCTGTAGAACGAAATGATGTATTATGTTAACGAGAGCTAGTCTTCAAACGTGGGCGAAACTTCACTCTTTTTTAGGTGAGCTGCCAACGTACCTTCTCTTTTCTGCAAAAAGCGAATCAAGTCCCACGTAGTTCATAATTAATCAGTTAAATAGATGCTTCAGTGTTGCTTTTGTATTATTTTTTCTTTTTACCCTTCTTTGTATCTCATTCCGCGTAATCCTTTTAAGAGAGTTTTGATGTTTTGAGAGAACAGGGCCCAGATTTACTTTGTTTTCTATATCCGATTCACTTCCCTCTTTCGTACCCCATCACTTCAATTCAAGGGAAAACCCATTTCCTATCTATACTATTTTGAAACTTGAGCTTTTGGCCGACTAAAACCCAAGGCCACCGTAATCCTCTCTACTCCTCTAGTCCGAGCACTACTCGGGGCTCATTCGAAGCTTCTGTGAACTCTGATGCACTAGAGTTTGGAGTTCTTGTTGTTGTTCTTACTTTGCTACTAATTCTCCTCTATTTGTTGTTAAATCGACAAATTGGTAAGTGTTCAATCCCTCACAATTTTGTTTCTTTCCTGTTTGTGTCCATGCTTCTGAACATCTGTGTTATGTGGACCTTTATAAGCCAACCTCGCTTTGAATTTCTTCTGCAATCCTTCATCAAAACTTGTATACGTTTTCTTAATGTTCATTTAGTGTAGCCAATTTGGGAAGAATTCTAGGTTGTTATGCTTGTTTGAGGTTGTCATGTTTATGTGTGCTTAAATTCCTACATTGACTATCTAATATTAAACCTTTTCTCATGTCTCACTTTGAACACTTGCACTGAAACTCCTATGGAATTAATGCCTGCCTAGAGTTTTCTTTAATGAGTCCATTTCTACTGAATCCTTATGTGTAATCTATTGCTACCCTGCAAATTGATCCCTGATTATCCCATATTGCAACACTTTTTAATATCTAGCCAAACATGTTTCTATGCTATTTGTAACTCTGGCGATTGTATTCCTAGATTTGTTAATCTTGTACCCTCCAGTATTTCCTAAATGTCTAGTTGAATCTCAATGGATTTAGCTTCTTATGTTATACATGGTCAATTGGTATAAGTCTTGAAATCTGCATGTTTTATTAACCTTAAATTGTTATGTTTACTTACTCTGAGTTCTTCGACTTTGAGTCTTTTTATTATACCAAGTATGTTAAGTTGTTATCGACTGTTGTAAGACCATGCCTACGAGTTTGTTTGTTATGTTGTTTAGGTTCTCATGATAGAAACCTACATGTGAAATTTCTATTCTCTTAACTACCACTCTGTCTGTTTTCTATGATTAAAATTCCTAAGTTCAAAGTCCCTTTGACTAATTCTAGACCATGCCTTAAGCTTGATTCCTGAAACTTGGTATTGTATGTGTTCACTCTGTTAATTAAATAGACCTGCCTCTTAAGCCTTCCTAGTGTGTGACTGTGTTCAGCATGTTACACCCTTTCTCTTTATCGAATGATTGCTCACTCATGAACTTATGTTGTTTTCTGTGTAAAATTTGCCCTGTTGAAAATAAGCCCTACTGATTCTCCTAGTTCTCACGTTCTTGACTTAATCAATCCTGTCAATTTTGCTTCTGAAATGCCAGTGTTTTTCATGTGAATCCTACTAGCTGTCATATAATCCTGTCTCTAAGAGGCATTGCTTCCGGGTTGTTTAATTGATTTCATGTGTGCTTCATTAACTTATTTGCTTAAGTGGTCAATCTGTAATTGTTGGGCTTGGTATGAGTTCATGTATGGCATTAGGCTGTGCAAGTGGACACACTCTCCTGTTTGAGATACGTTTGGATATGGGCCTGCTATTTGTGTTAAAGAAAGCATGTTGAAGACCTAGGCAATATGGGGTTACTTTAGTTTGGGCTTGTTCCCAGGCTTGCATTTGTTCCTTTATGTAATATTTGTACTTGTACTCATTATCTGGGCCTGTAATAATTTGTAAATAAACTACTGGGGTGTTAATGAAATTAGGGGAAACGGGTATACTCTACTCTCGCATGAAAGGGTAGAAAACATGCCTATAGGGTCTAAATGTTCCGTTTGCTATCTCGTTTTACATGTTCTATTTCTGTACAAAGATAGAAAGCATGCCTATAAGAACCCAAGAACTTCACTCTCTTAACATGTTCTATTTCTATACACTATTAGAAAACATGCTCATAAGAATCTAAGTGTTTCATTTGTTCACATGCTCCACTTCTATACGCTATTAGATAGTATGCATGTAGGATTCAAACACTATTGGTTATTTGCTCTATTGGCATGTATTAGATATCATGCCTATTGGATCATGTTAAATAATAAAGACCTGCTCCTATTGATACTCATCTAGATACTATGACTATAGGGTTAAATAATTAATCAGCTGCTTTCTGTTACTTTTACATTGCCCGTCTAGAAAATATGCCTATAAAGCATTGTAAAACCAACTCCCATCGTCAACCGTTAAAAATCCTGGCTATAGGATCCTATTACTCGTCTTAGACAACGTATTTATAAGACTAGAATCGTTAATCTTAGGCTTTCGAATAGTCTTATTACCTCACTGCATGAACATTTAGATATCCTGCCTATAGGATTGTAATACTTTCAACTCTGTAGCCTAAAGTTGCACTGCTGCTCGTACAATGCTGGAAATCAGAGTCACCTAGAAACCATGCCTATAAGATTTAACAACTCCAATGTTGCTCAACTGCTAAACTACTTACTGCCTGAATCTGTCGTGTGCATTTGCTGCTTATGTGTGGGGGTTAATTGAGCCTTTTCTTGCATTTATGTGAAGTCCTATATGTTTTGAATGCGCGCTAGTTTTATCATTTTGAGCACCCTAAGTAAAGTCTAGAACCATCTAATAGTAGGCCCAAAGCCTCCTGGACCATAGGCATGGGATGGGTAGTGCACGCATAGGATACAGTTTAGAATTGAATTAGAGCACCTTTAAATAACAACCTCAACATAGTAATTGGGTAGCAGGAGATGATAACCTGTGCCCGCTGAATAATATGATCAACCCCTACCTTAGGGGAGTTACGAAGTATTATTTATGTTGCACGGGATGATCCTTTAGGCTAAAAAACATAGGACCTCTATTTCTTTATATACTTGTTATTCACGCTTAGTCATTTAACAAAGACCAATGCAGTTGTACCCTTGTAATCTTTAAGATTTATACCGATCATTTATTATTCTAATGTGTCATGTTATAATAGAGCCTTCAACTTCTATATATTTCTTCACTTATATGATCACCTAGCTTAATTATCTAATCCACATAGTTTAAACTTTGGTCGGAAACCACAGTTGTGGACCTCAAAAAGTGTGTAATACCTTCTCTTTGAGGTAATTTGAGCCCTTACCCGATCTTTGGTGGCGTTGACTAGTCAAACAAAGTTATTTGCAAATAGGTTCCCTAACGCACCTTAAAAATCATTAGGTGATGACTCTTCTCTTTTAATACTCATTTAAAAGAGTTGTCACATGTTGAAATCCGTTTTCGCGAGAAAACGGGGCACGACAGCATGGCGACTCTGCTGGGGAGACTTAGGCTCTTACCATAACGAAATTGACTTATGTGGATTATTTCCCTTATTTTTCTATATTTGTGTAAATTGTTATGACATGCAGATCCCTTCCCTTATTTTCAATTATTTGTCTAAATTACTATGGCATGAACATCCCCTCCCTGCTTCCCTTTATTGATATGTCATGCATGACCTCTCTTCGTTTTTTTATCTTGTCTAAGAACTGCTATATAATGACTCTCCCATCCTTATTTCCCTACTTGCTTCATTACATTCTTGCACGTTTTCATGAGTTAAACTAACTTATCTTTTTGTCTTTCTTTTCTTTTCTCTTTTGTTCCTACTCCTGTTCATATTATTTACTGTTTTTATGCATTTTCCTCATGCAAATACTTGGCAACATGTTACTATTTCTGTATAAAGCATGATCTACATCATACTCCATCCATGACTATTATTAATATAGCGGCGCTTGATTAGTGTCTGCGCTTTCCTGAAATCACCCTTTTAAAACTGGTAAGGCTTATTTGCGGTAGACTAGTCGATCAGCGGTGCAGTCGACGGTCCCGTGCCTTTTCCTCTCGAGTTGTCCACTTGAGAGTACCAGTCTAGACCTTTCTAGAAACCACACTCCAGATTAAAATGTACATGCATCATGCTAAACCTAGTATGGATTGAAGCGTCATTGACGTAACAACCCGTTTAGATAAACCTCGTCCAAAGTCCGACGGGATTTCCATGATCCCAAAGGATACCATCATATTATGTGCATTACTTGGAGAAAATGTTCCAGCATGTTGATCATTATTGTATAAGTAGTCAAATATGCAGGGGGAAAGGCTAACCTTTGTTTGTTTGCAGAAAATGAAGCATGAAATCCCCAGGTTCAGTATGGTCCAAAATATCCCACCTTTGCTAATTGACTGCTGGAAAGACCTTGCACCTTGTGATAGAAATCATGTGAGGAGAGTACTTGGTGACTTTCCTTCTTGGATGAACGTTCGACCAAATAGGGAACTGATCGAGGCTGCTACTATGTTCTGGGATCAGAAAAGAGCTATTTTTCGATTCGGCAATATAAAATGACTCATCTCTTGGAGGAAATAGGAGGTTTCGCCAAGTTATCATGGGATAGTCCGGGACTACCAGTGCTAGAAAATCGCACTCCGCGTGGTTTTATATTCCCGGCAAACCTTTCCCTTACTCTCAATGTTCCCGACATCAACCAGCAAAACCCAACTACCCAAAACCAAACACCGCCACAAAACACACAAAACCAGAATCTACCACCTATAGCTCCAAATCCTCTCGCACCACACAGTATCATAATCCCGCACCTCCCCAAAACCTTAACCCACCACCAGTGCGAACCCCTCAACAACATCACCATCACCCAACTCAATACCCGAAAACCACTACTTATCACACTCCCCAAAATGCACCGCAACCTACTCCGATACCCAAAACTCAACCAACGATCACCCATATACCCAAGTTCCAGGAACTGATCAAAGCAATCAGTTATATGTGGAAACCTTACTCCATACACTGCAGAAAACCCTATACATACCTGAGCCGACTGAGAAGGACCTACTCATTCGAAACATGGCAGAGGAACTCAAGAAACTTATAGGGAGAGTCTAAAGTGTTGAAGGTGGGAAAGGCATTGAAGGTTTTAACTATGAAGATTTATGTATCCAGCCAGATGTAGAACTGCCAGAGGGTTACAAACCTCCCAAGTTTGAGATGTTTGATGGTAGTGGTGATCCGAAGGTGTATCAGAGAACCTACTATGACAAGCTTGTCGGAGTGGGTAAGAATGAACAAATCTGCATGAAACTATTCATGTGAAGCCTTATTGGAGACGCTTTGTCTTGGTATATCAGTTAAAACTCGAAGAAGCAGGCAAATTGGGTGAGTATGGCATCATATTTTATGGACAGATTCAAGTTCAATACAGAGAAAGTGCCAGACGTTTTCTATATTCAAAACCTCAAGACGAAGCCGATAGAAACCTTCCGCGAATATGCTAGTCGTTGGAGATCAGAGGCCGCAAAGGTAAGGCCATCACTTGAAAAAGAACAAATGAACAAGTTCTTTGTTAGAGCTCAAGATCTGCAATATTATGAAAAGTTGATGGTCATCGAGAATCACAACTTCTCAGACATCATCAAGTTAGGGAAAAGAATAGAAGAAGGAATCAAGAGCGGGATGGTGACCAATTACAAGGCGCTGCAAGCCATAAATAAAGCCTTGCAATCAAGAGGTATTTCAAAGAAGAAAGAAGTGGGTGTCGTGATGGTAGCCCAGGGCCCTAAGTCTCCCCTCACATACCAAACACCTCCACCCACATACCAACCCCCAACCCTAAAATACCAATACCCTTCCACTATCTACCATACCTATAACAGTCAACCTGCATATTATCATTCACGTCTATCAGCCCGCCAAAACTACCCAAAGCCACGCCCAAACTTTGACCGTAAAACTCCCAGACAATACACCTCAATTGTCGAACCTATAGACCAACTATATGAGAGACTGAAGGTCGCTGGTTACGTCACCCCTATTCCCACTATTGCTGTCGAGAACCCTTCCCAGTGGGCCAATCCCAACAAAACATGTGCCTATCATTCAGGCATGAAGGGTGATACTATTGAGGAGTGTCGCATGCTAAAAGACAAGATTCAGACACTGATCGACACTAAGGTTATACAAGCAAAGGAAGCCATACCAAATGTCTGCAATAACCATGTCCTGGATCATAGGGGTGAGGGGGTGAACATGATAGAAATTAATGAGGAATGGGATCACGAAGGGTCTATCGGACTCATTCGAGATGGAGACACTCCTAAAACATCTCTGGTCACCCTCACGCCTATTGTGGTACAAACCTAAGCACCATTTGAGGCCGAGGTAGCTACACCCTTCACTGTAATGGTAGCTCCCACACCATCTTACAAGTCTGATGCTGTCCCATGGGATTATGTTGCGGAAGCGAGAAAAAGGGGAAAAGCCAATATGGAAGAAATAGGTGTCGCACAAGGTATGACTAGAACTGGCACATTTGAGAATCTGGGAGGAACGAGCAAAGAAGCTACACCTAAGCTGCCTGTTGTCGAGACTGGAACTGACAATCTTTAGAGGAAGATACAAGCAAGGGAATACTCTGTTGTTGACCACATGAACAAGACTCCCGCTCAGATATCCATCTTATCACTATTGCAAAACTCAGACGCACACAAAAATGCCTTGATGAAAGTGTTAAGTGAAGCTTATGTACTCGCCAATACCACTAGTGGAGAAATGGCTAATATGGTCGGGCAGGTACTGGAGAGTCATAAAATTACTTTCTACGAAGATGAGTTACCACCAAAAGGGTTGAGTCACAACAAGGCATTGCACATCATAGTGCAATTTGAGGACAAGTTCATTGCTATAGTCCTGATAGATGGAGGTTCGAGCATGAACATATGCCCACTAACCACTCTACAAAGATTAGGTAAAGGCCTACACGAGATACGGATAGGAAGTATGAATATGAAGGCATTCGACGGATCTCAGAGAGCCACTATCGAGGAAATCAACCTTGATCTACAGATGGGTCCAACTTGGTTTGATGTTCAATTCCAAGTGCTAGATATATCCGCTACTTACAACCTATTGTTGCGACGACCATGGATACATGTAGCTGGGGCAATGGCTTCCACTATGCTCCAAGTTATGAAGTTAGAGTCGAATCACCAGGAAGTGATCATTCATGGAGACAGAAGCAATCCTATCTATACCAACCAGACCATTCCAGTCATCAAAAATAGGAGAAAGTTGGCGGCGAAACATTTCACCTCGTCGAGCGGGTGAACGCAATTGAAAAGGATCAATGGTGGAGCAATAAGATAGAAAGCATATTGCTGTGGACGGGATATGAACCAGGCAAGGGTCTTGGTAATATGAACCAGGCAAGGGTCTTGGTAAAAAGCTTCAGGGGATCACTAAACCCATACATCCACAGTATCATGGCACGATCTTTGGACTCAGGTATGAATATACCGTACAAGAACATCAAGATTGGATACCGCCATGGCACGCCCATTATTATCCGTTGGAACAACCAATACCACCTCTGCACCAGACATTCCGTAAAGTTGGCATGATGTGGGGATCCGAGGAAAATAAGATTTTGGCTGGTATGAGGAAGCTGTTTCTAGATGAGGAAGACATGGAATGCAGTGTTATTGTGGAGGAGGAGGAAGACCTTACCATTCAGACAGTGGGAGAAGGAGTTGTTCTCAAGAACTGGACCGCTGCACCATTCCGGGATCGCCGAGTTCCTGGGTAGCCAGGAAAATTAGCATGACTTGTTCTCAAATTGTTTTGAGCATTTAAGTCAATTTTAGTATTTTGTTTTGAAATAATTACTCGAGCCATCGAGTCGTACTTGTTGACAGTTTTAAGCTTTATTAATGCATTATTGCTTTTCATATTTATTATTATCTTTCTATATTCTTTTCAGCATAATTATTACATATCCTAATGAACCTACGACTGTGACATGTAATGAGATAACGCAATATAATACCTGAGAAAATTATCAAAGAAGTAGAGAAGTTTGCAAACAAACCAAAGTCTAATTTGGAGGAAACTGAGGCCGTCAACTTAGGGGATTCTGAAACAGTCAAGGAAACTCGTATAAGCATTCATCTATCATCGTTAGAGAAGGAAGAGTATATCAGGTTCCTAAAGGAATATGAAGATATTTTCGCATGGTTCTACGACGATATGACTGGGTTAAGCACATACATAGTAGCTCACAAGATACCTACCAATCACATGTGTCCACCGGTAAAGCAGAAGCTCAGATAGTTCAAGCCAGATATGAGTCTGAAAATAAAAGAGGAGGTCATCAAGCAAATCAAAGCCAAGGTTCTTCGAGTGGTCGAATACCCGACCTGGTTAGCCAATATTGTGTCGGTTCTGAAGAAAGATAGGAAAGTTAGAGTATGTGTCGATTACCGAAATCTGAACAGAGCAAGTCCTAAGGGTGATTTCCCGCTGCCTAACAATTGAGGCATGAAATACGCTATTTATGATTTTTTTTTTTTCTTTCTTTCAATTAACACACGATTCTCTTTCTCTCTCTCTCTTTCCTCTCTCTTCTAAGACAATAACTTTCTTCTACGCAATGGATCTCTTCTGCAAGTCCTTTATTTTTAATGGATTTGTACTACAATATTACAAAGAAAGAGACAACGGCTTTCTTGTACTTCGAATATGGCAATGGATTCCTCTACACGGATACTGTAATAATTTTTATGTCGGAGAAGATTTGAGGGCTGGGATTTTTGTTCGTCTCCATATTTAGTTTTAATGCAATATATATATAATATTTTTCTTGGTCGGAAAACACCATCTCCGACGAACTTTCTTCTATTCTTTGCTATTTAGTATCACGACCCAAAATTCACATGTCGTGATAGCGCCTATCTCAATACTAGGCAAGTCGATAACCACAATAATCTTTTAAGTTTGAAAACATAATATTTCAATTTAATAGGAAATCCAACAAATACTGTTATAAATATACTCCCAAAATCCGGTGTCACTGAGTACATAAGCATCTAAATGATAACATAGTCTGACTGATAAAACACTGTCAAAGTCTGCGGACTCCAAGCAGCTACCTCAATAGTCTCTAACAGATGAAACTCCGAAATCTAGCAACCGCCGTATCCGGAAGTACCTAGATCTGCACACGAAGTGCAGAGTGTAGTATGATTATAATCGACTGTACTCAATAAGTAACAAGACTAACCTTTAGGCTGAAAGTAGTGACGAGCTCTACAGGTACAGGCCAATATACAAATAACAGTACAAAAATGTAGGCATGTTCTCATGTTCAACAGTTAAACTCAGTACAAGTAAAATAGATAAATTCTGCATAATATGAGTAATATGATATCTCTATATCTACATGCGAAAATATATGTTGTATGTGATGTACCACAATGGAAACCTCGTGTACTCACACTCTCAGAATACTCAATCACTCAGGACTGTATATGGCCAATCCAGCTCAGGTAACTCCATCCCAAATACATATATATCAACTGACAGTCAGTCACACTGTACTGTACAAGGCCAATCTAGCCCAGGGAACTCCATCCCTAAATGTAAATAAATAAGGCAACTCAATGCTTAGGGAACTACATCCCATATATATATATATGAATAAGGCAACTCTATGCCTAGGGAACTCCATCCCGAATATAAATAGATAAGGAAAATCCATGCCTAGGGAACTCTATCCCAAATATAAAGAAATTGCGCTCAATGTGGGGGGTGTAGACTCCGGAGGGGCTCCTTCAGCCCAAGCGCTATAATAAGCCAGATCCATGCATAAAAAAACATATGTTGCGACGTGCAGCCCGATCCCATAAATATTACACGAAATCTCCAGTCTCTCGAGCTCTCAATGACATAAAAATCAACCCGACATGATGATATGATGTATCAATGAATGACAACAGAGACTGAGATATGATATGCAAATGATAGATGTTACTAAGTACAAAATTATAAATTTAAACACGTAATGCACTAGCAATAAGACCTCTATGGGTCCTAAAATATCGGCACGTAGCCTAAACATAATCTTTAACATGAGTCTCAGCTCAATTTCCTCTAACACGTGGAGTATATGTAGATAATGACATGAGTATTTGACTATGCAACTCCACGGGATCAATTAAGTCACAATTTCTATGGTGCACTCCCACACGCCCATCACCTAGCATGTGTGCCACCTTCAAACAATTCATATAACACGAAATTCAGGGATTCATGGCCTCATAACAAAGTTTAGAAGTGTTACTTACCTCAAACCATGCAAGTTCTTTATTCCAATATGCCTTTCCCTCGCGAATCGACTTCTGAACGCCTCGAATCAAGTCACAATTATTTTGATACAATCAACACAAATTATAGGAATTAATTCCATATAAAAATACTAATTTTCCAACAAAATCCGAAATTCAACTCAAAAATCGTTAGTGGGGCCCACGTCTCGGAACCTGACAAAATTTACAAAATATGAACTCCCATTCAACCACGAGTCCAGCCATACCAAATTTACCAAATTCTGACATCAACTCGACCTTTTTAATCCTCAAATCTTATTTTCAAATCCCTAGGTCCAAATCCTCGAATTTCACTTCAAAAACACGTAATCTAGTCGAAATACTCATTGATAATTCAATATTATTGACTAACAATGATCACAAGTGACTTACCTCAAGTTTTCCCATGAATTCTCGCTCAAAAATCGCCTCAACCCGTGTTTGAAAGGTCCAAAATGACAAAAAATTCGGACCCTTCTGATTTTGTAGCCTGACATTGGTTTCCGCTTCTGTGGAGTACTTAACCGCATTTGCAGTCTTGCAGATGAGAGGTCCTCCCTGCTTCTGCGGCTTCTTTTGCTTCTGTGGACAAGAGGTCAGCTTATGCAGCATCATTTTTGCAATCGCCCAGGCCGCTTCTGCGGAATCCAGTGTCCCCCTTCACTCCGCATCTGCGGAGCATGCCTCGCACCTGTGGGCCCGCAGATGCAGAGACCTTCACGCACCTGTGACCTTGTCCTAGGCCAGCCCTAAATCCGCTTCTACGCAATCTAGGCTCGTTTTTGCGAGCTCGCACCTGTGAGATAAGTTCTGCAGGTACGATTGCATCAGTAGGCAGCAAGTTTCAACTTGTTCTAACTCCAAATTTGATCCGTTAACCATCCGAAACTCACTCGAGGCCCCCGGGACCTCAACAAATTATACCAGTGTCCCAATATATCACACTAACTTAGTCGAGGCCTCGAATCATATCAAACAACGTTAAAACACGAATCATACCATAATTCAAGCTTAATAAAACTAAGAAATTTCAACTTCTACATTTGATGCCGAAACCTATCAAATCAAGTCCGGTTGACCTTAAATTTTGCACACAAGTCATAAATGACATAACAGACCTATTCAAATTTTCAAAATTGGATTCCAACCCCGATATCAAAAAGTCAATATCCCGATCAAACTTCCAAACTTTGAATTCCTATTTTCATCATTTCAAGCCTAATTTAACTACAGACTTCTAAATAATTTTTCGGACACACTCCTAAGTCCAAAATAACCACACGGAGCTATTGGAATCATCAAAACTCTATTCCAGGGTCGTTTACATATAAGTCAACATCCGGTCAACTATTCCAGGGTCATCTCCCATATAAAGCCTCATACGGAGCCATCTGAATGCTCGATTGGTAGTTGTTGTTATAGGCAAACTCTGCAAGCGGCAGAAACTGATCCCATGAAACCCCAAAATCTATAACACAAGCACGTAACATATCTTTCAATATCTGAATAGTGCGCTCGGACTGTCCGTCCGTTTAAGGGTGAAATATTGTACTTAACTAAACTTGTGTGCCTAATTCTCGTTGCACTTCTCTCCAAAATTGTGATGTAAATTGTGTGCCTTGATATGAAATGATGGACACTGGCACACCGTAAAGGCGAACAATCTCGCGAATATAGATCTCAGCCAACCGCTCCGAAGAATAAGTAGTCCCAACTAGAATAAAATGTGTGGACTTGGTCAACCGATCCATAATCACCCAAATAACACCAAACTTTCTCGAAGTCCGTGGGAGTCCAACTATGAAGTCCATGGTAATACACTCCCACTTCCACTTCGGAATTTCAAGTTTCTAAAGTAATCCGCCCGGTCTCTAATGCTCGTACTTCACATATTGACAATTTAAACACCTAGCTACAAACCCCACTATATATTTCTTCATCCTTCTCCACCAATAGTGCTGCCTCAAATCCTGATACATCTTTGTGGCAATCAGATGAATGGAATACCACAAACTGTGGGCCTCCTCAAGAATCAACTCACGCAGTCCATCTACATTTGGTACACAAATCCGATCTTGCATCCTCAACATCCCATCATCTCCAATAGTAACATCTTTGGCGTCACAGAGCTAAACTGTGTCCTTCAGGACAAGTAAATAGGGATTATCATACTGGCGCTCTTTGATGCGGTCATATAAGGAGGACCGAGAAATCACACAAGCTAGAACCCGACTGGGCTCCGAAACATCTAATCTCACAAACTTATGAAATCTCTCTTCACACTCATCCGACTACCTAAATAGAGCACCTTTTGGGTCAATTTATTCATAGGCGCCGTGATAGACGAGAAGCCCTCCACAAAGCGATGATAATACCCAGACAAGCCAAGAAAACTTTGAATCTCAGTGGCTGAAGATGGCCTGTGCAACTCTAAACTACCTCTATCTTCTTCGGATCCACCTTAATTCCCTCACTGGACAGTATGTGTCCCAAGAATGCCACCGAACTAAGCTAGAACTCACACTTAGAGAATTTGGCATAAAATTTCTCCTCCCTCAGCCTCTGTAGTACAATACTCAAATATTGTGCATGTTCCTCCTGGCTACGTGAGTACACCAGGATATCATCAATAAATATTACGATAAACAAATCAAGATACGGTTGGAATACACTATCCATCAAGTGCATAAATGTTGTTGGGGCATTGGTTATACCAAAAGACATCACGAGAAATTCATAGTGGCCATAACGGGTCCTAAATGTCGTCTTTAGAATATCCGAATCCCGAATTTTCAACTGGTGATACCCAGATCTCAAATCAATTTTGGAGAACACCCTCTCTCCCTGAAACTAGTCAAATAAATCATCAATAGGTGGCAAAGGATGCTTGTTACTGATTGTAACTTTGTTCAACTGCCTGTAGTCGATGCACATCCGCATAGGCCATTTTTCTTTTTCACAAATAGAATTGGTGCACCCCAAGGTGACACAACAGGCCTAATAAATCCCTTATCAAGAATTTCCTGAAGTTGCTCTTTCAATTTTTTCAATTCAGCCGGTGCCATACGATACGGAGGAATAGAAATAGGCTGAGTACCCGGCAGCAAGTCAATACCAAAATCAATATCCCTGTCGGGTGGCATACCAGGCAGGTATGTAGGAAATACATCCGGAAAGTCTCGCACTACCGGTACATAATCAATAGTAGGAGTGTCTGCATCAACATCTCTCACAAAGGCCAAATATGACAAACACCCCTTTCCAACCATCAGTTGAGCCTTCAAATAAGAAATTATCCTGTTGGGAATATAATCTAGAGAACATATCCACTCAACGCTCGGCAATCCCGGTATCGCCAATGTCATGGTTTTTGCGTGATAGTCTAGAATAGCATGACATGGAGTAAGATTACATCGAAATCAACCATACTAAGCAATAAGAGATCAGCTCTAGTCTCCAATCCCCTAATAGTCACCACACATGACCAATATACGCGGTCCATAACAATAGTATCGCCTACCGGCATAGATACATGAACAGGTAAAACTAAGGACTCACTGGGCATATCCATATAACAAGAAAAATATGATGATACATATGAATATGTGGAACCAGGGTCAAATAATATAGAAGCTTCCCTATGGAACACTGAGACAATACATGTGATCATTGCATCTGAAGCAACGGCATATGGTCTAGAAAGAATAGCATAGAATTGGGCATGACCGACACCTGATCAACCTCCCCCTCTAGGGCGACCTCTAGTTGCTTGTGCCCCACCCCGTGTTGGTTAGGTGGGTAGTGAATTAACTGGTGCGAGAGCCGCAACCTGACTCATCTGCTGAGCTAGACCTCCCAAAAGGCAAGGACAATTTCTCTTTATATGACCCAAGTCTGCACACTCAAAACAACCCTTCTTGAACAATGACAACAAGTACTGAGGTGGACCTCGAGAACCAGAATAGCTACCAGAAGAACCTGGTATAGATGAACCTTGAACTAATGGTACATGAGATGAAGTCTGAGCTGGAAGTCCACTAAGAGAAGACTGACTAGGTCGATCACTATATGAACCATGGCTAGCTGATGCGCTACGACAAGCTGGACGAGCCATCTGAGCGAGCCTCTAAGTTCAACCCCTGCTGTGATAGGACTGTCCCCCAGAAGGCACACCACTGGAATTACCTGGACCACGAGACCTCTTAGATTCCCTCTCCTCACACTCCTAAGTACAGACCATTTCTACTCATAGAGCACTGTCAACCACCTCGTCGAATTTAGCACCTACTACATTCCACAGAGTCATAACAAAACAAAACTGATGGTTGAGGCCATTAATGAACCTCATAATCTTGTCCCTCTCAATGGGAACTAACTAAACTGCATGACGAGCCAATTTTGAAAACCGCATCTCATACTGAGTCACGGACAGGTCCTCCTGACGTAAATACTCGAACTGCCTGCGTAGTTCCTCTCTGCGGGTTTGTGGCACAAACTTCTCCAGAAATAATACGGAGAACTCATGTCATGATAGTGCTGCTACACCAACTGGTCTACTCATCTCATAAGTCTCTCACCATTTGAAAGCTGCATCGATCAGCTAAAAAGTAGTAAATGAGACCCCACTAGTCTCCAGAATACTCGTTGTATGAAGCATCCGCTGGCATCTATCCAAGAAATCCTTAGCATCCTCTGACTCAGTTCCACTGAAAGTTGGAGGACGGAGTCTCCCAAACCTCTCTAATCTCTTCTGCTCCTCGTCATTCATAATAGGACCCACCTGGGCCTGAGCAGCTGCAACCAGCTAGACTGGTAGTGCCCCCAGTATCTGAATTCCCTGCACTACCTACTTTGGAGTGCGGGCGACAGGGGTATGAGTACCTCCCCCGACCTGAGAAGTAGCTGGTGCTACCTTCGTCGAAACCACCTAAGCAAGGCCAATGCAAATAGTCAATATCTGGGCTAAAGCCTCCTGAAGTCCTGGAATCACAATAGGCATAGCTTGTGCCTAAGCTGGCCCCACCGGCTCAACTATATCTGGACCTTGCTCCTGAGCTGGAGCAACTGGTAGTTCTATAGGTGCTGCTCTAACTGCTGTGCGAACTACACCTCGAGGTATACCACAGCCCCGGCCTCTACCCCGACCCCGACCTCTCGTGGCCCTAACTGGTGGTTGGTCGTACGATCCGGTAGTACATGTCCTAACCATCTGTGAGAGAATAGGATAACAAAAAAATTTAGTTTCCTAAATCAACAAATTCGCACGACAGAATACAAGAAAGCAAAATTTCCTAAGGGTTCGGCAGCCTCTCGAAGATAAGTACAAACTGATCCGCAAGACTATACTAAACCTGCTCATGACTTGTGAGACCTATGTAACCTAGGCTCTGATACCAACTTATCACGACCCGAAATTCGCATGTCGTAATGGAACCTATCTCAATACTGCCCAAGCAGATAACCTCAATAAATCACAATAATCTTTTAAGTTTGAAAACATAATATTTCAATTTAATTGAAACTCCCACAAAAAGTGTTATAAATACACTCTTAAAATTCGGTATCACTGAGTACATGAGTATCTAAATGATAACATAGTCTAACTGATAAAACATTATCTGGAAATATAGAACAATACAAACAACTGAAAGGAAAGAGAGTCAAGGTCTGCGGACGCCCACCAGCTACCTCGATAGTCTCCAATAGATGAAACTCTGAAACCTAGCAACCGCCGTATCCGAAAGTATCTAGATCTGCACACGAAGTAGAGTGTGTAGTATGAGTACAACCTACCCTATGTACTCAATAAGTAACAAGACTAACCTTTGGGATGAAAGTAATGACGAGCTCCACAGGTACAAACCAATATACAAATAATAGTACAAAAATATAGGCATTTTCTCAAGTTCAACAGTTAAACTCAGTACAAGTAAAATAGATAAATTCTACATGATATGAGGAATATGACATCTCTATATCTACATGCCAAAATATATGTTGTATGTGATGTACCACAATTGAAACCTCGTGTACTCACACTCTCAGAATACTCAATCACTCAGTATTGTATATGGCCAATCCAGCCCGGGGAACTCCATCCCAAATACATATATATCAACTGACAGTCAGTCATTCAGTATTATACAAGACCAATCCAGCCCAGGGAATTCCATCCCAAATATATATAAGGCAACTCCATGCCTAGGGAACTACATCCCGAATATAAATAGATAAGGCAACTCCATGCCTAGGGAACTCCATCCCAAATATAAAGAAATTACGCTCACTGTGGGGGGTGCAGACTCCGGAGGGGCTCCTTCAGCCCAAGCGCTATAATAAGCCATATCCAGGTATAAATAAATAAAATATGCTACGGGGTGACAAGAACTAAGCGTTCCAATTTATTCTGAAACCTCCCCGAAAAGTTACATAATTATAATTGAACACATGATAAGCAGTAAATGGGGGGAACGAGGCTGTAATACTCAAAATGACCGGCCGGGTCGTTACATCTAGTCACATACAATGATAAAATACTTTGTATTCTTTAGAAATTCACTCGAGTATATTGTATTCTTTCATAAATACATTATTTTTGCATGCATTTATGTATTTCGAAGATTTGTATTTTTTCAATACAGCTAAATACATTTGTATTCATGCATGAATACATGATATAAACATTGAAATAATCTGAATACTAACATTAAAATGGAACAGTGAATATATTTAATTTTAAAATACAATAAAAATACAGTAAAATACACTGAATACAAATATATGGTGGGTCATTAATGGACTGGTTAGAGTGACTTTTGGGCTAGAAATATTTGGGAAAAATGACACTATATAGTCTCTCTCAATATAATAGCCGAAAAAATATATTTTTTGTATATATATGCATTTTGTATGTTATATACAAAAATTATACAATTTTATACACTTTTTCGGTTACCGAATGTAAATAATTTGTGGCACGGTCTAAAAGTAAAAAAAAAAAACCAAACTTTTGGCCGAATTTGGATGGCCCTTTTCCTCCTCCAATTAATTTCTTTGGGCTTCTTTGTCTTAAAAATTTGGACTAAAATTAACCAATTTAAACACATATATAATATATGGAGCAATTAATTAAGAATAGAAATCTAATATAGAAATATTTAAAATATTAATATAGTATTATTTTAAGTAAAATTATGAGCAACTCTACGTAAAGTAATATGTCAAAATTGTAAATGACCAAGAAGTGAAAATAAATTAATCGGAGAAAAAGTGGGACAAAATTGGACGTTAAGAGTTGCCCTGTTTATTTTTATCGAAAATGCTGAAAGAATTTTCGGACAAAAAAATTGACATAGTAGCCAATTTTGTCTCCACCGTGAGCATGAATGAGAATGAGGTGAGATGGAATTTGAGGACACGTAGAGAAATTATAAAAGATTATGAAATCATTTTGATCCAACATCCTATTTTTAAGGTGGACTTACCCGTTGTCCTATTAATCAAGTGGACAAACCTAAATGTCCTATTGAAGGCGGGCGAGCCTAAATATTTTATTAAAGGCGGGCGAGCGTAAGAGTCCTATTAAAGACGCACGAGCTTATATGCCTTATTTTAGGGTGGAAGACCCGAAAAGGGATCAAAATGATTACCAGGGCCTAAACCATTATAGAAAGGTTACAGCTGAACTCTGATTTTGAGTTGCCTACATATCTCGGACTTTACGAGAATCAGCACGCATATAATTTGACAGGGTAGAATTTATGGTTGACGCTAATTCTATAAAATTGCCCTAGTCTCGAGTTGTGGTGAGATTGGGCATGAAAAACGATTAAGGGGATTAATGGGAACTGTGTGATTATAAAAAGTGAGTTATTAATTGAACTTGATTTTGAGTTATCTATATATCCCGAATTTGTTATAATATAGTTTGGGAATAGATTTTCGACCTCTTGCTGACGAGCTTAATTCATCTTTGGCAATTTCTCCAGTTACTGCGTAGATATGATCCATGTTTTGATGTGTGACACAAACTTCTGATCCTGTCATCTTATGAAACAGAACATGCTAGAAAACTCATTAACTACTTTGATAATTATGATCCATGCTTAAAAAAATTAAATCTACATCCATAAGGTTATATACACCGTCTACATTACATACATGGGGAAAGGAAGTTCACGTTGAAGAAAGTAAATAAGGGGAGGGGAAAATCCATAATAGAAGTCCACGGTGTATAAAAGTAAATATAGAAGCGAAACTGTAACGACTCGATCGACCGTTTTGAGCTTCAGCATGTCGTTCGGCGATTTGAGGCATTGAGTAGTTTCACTTCAAGTATTATGACTTGTACGCGTGGTCAGAATTGAATTTTGGAAAGTTCGGAGTTGATTTGGAAAGAGAATTCTAATTTTGGAAGCCTTAAGTTGGAGGAATTGATTAAAGTATAATCTTTTAGTAAACGACTTCGGAACTGGGATTTGAAGGTTTCAACAGGTTCGTATGATGATATTGGACTTGGACGTATGTTCGGATCGGGTTTTGGATGATCCGGAAGCGTTTCGGCACCTATTGTAGAAGTTGGCATTTTGGAAAAATTTGATAAATTGGGGTTGAAGGGTATTTCAATGTTATCAATGTCCGTTTGGATTTCCGAGTCTGGGAATAGCTCTGTATGGTAATTATGGTATTGGGAGAGCGTCCGTAAGTGGATTCGGAGGTCCATAGGTCATTTTGGGGTTATTTGGCGGAAGTTAGAAATCTGAAGGTTTATGAGAAGTTTGACCGGGAGTGGACTTTTTGATATCAGGGTCGGATTCCAATTTCTAAAGTTGGAGTAGGTCCGTAATGTTGAATGTGACTTGTGTGCAAAATTTAAAGTCAATCGGACTTGATTTGATAGGTTTCGGCACCGAATGTAGAAGTTTAAAGTTCTAAAGTTAATTAAGCTTGAATTGGGGTACGGTTCATGATTTCGATATTATTTGATGTGATTGAGGCCTCGAGCAAGGTTGTGTTATGTTATGAAACTGGTTGGTGTGGTTGGACGGGGTCCCGAGCGCCTCGGGTGTGTTTCGGATCAATTCGGGTTGTTTTGGAATGTTGTTGCTGGTATCTGGTTTCCTTCTTCGCGAACGCGAAGGGAGTCCTGCATTCGCGAAGAGCAATTTTGAGGTTGCGGGGTTTTGGCCTTCACGAACGCGAGGCTATGGACGCGAACGCGAGGTAGGAGTTGTGCAAGCCTTCACAAATGCTACATAGGGATCGCGAACGCGAAGAAGAAAGAGGGAGCGGGGGCCTGGAGTAGTTTGGCCTTCGCAAACATGGAGCTCCAACCGCGAACGTGAAACAGTAGATCTGTAGCCTTCGCGAACATGTCACGACCCAATTTCCCCTCTGTTGGGTATCGTGATGGCACCTAATCTTAGGGACTAGGTAAGCCTAACATTTACTGAGTAACAACAATAACAAAAGAAATCTAACAATCTCGATATAGAAATCTTTACAAAATTACAATTTCCCAAAATCGGTAGTACAAGTCATAAGCTCTACACAGTTTACTTTCACTTCTAAATACAATTGTTCGGAAGTAAGTAAAAACAGTTTAAATACAAAATAGAAAGGTGACTCTGAAGCCTACGAACACAGCAGCAGGTTTACCTTGAGTCTCCTCAGCAAGGATCCGCACAGATACTAACGATCGATACCTGGATCTGCACAAAAATATGCAGAAGAGTAGCATGAGCACACCACATCGGTGCCCTGTAAGTATCAAGACTAACCTCAGTGAAGTAGTGACGAGGATTAGTCAAGACACCCACTGGTCTAATAAACTGAACAAGTATAAGGATGACAAAACATGACATCTATCTAAGAACCCTGCGATATGGCTAATGACATAACAACTGCAATAAGGAAGGAGAAACAACAAGTAATAGCGGAACACCAGAATAAGACACAGAGGAATGAACGGAAACACAACCCATAACCGAAAAATCACAATATAGTAAAGGAAAGTAGTAACTTAGTAACTGCAATAGTTTTCACATCAGGTCTCAGCCAACAAACCCCAATAAATTAGTCAAATCCTTCAAGTGTAAACTTTCACCCGTAAGTTTTTTTTATATTTAAATTGAGGTCTTTAGAATATAATCCTTTCCAATAAGAAATTATTTTTTTGAAATATACTTCTTTCAAATAAATATCTCTCAAACATAGTTCTTTCAAGATAAAAACCTTTCAAATATAAACTTTTCAAATAATTAGCCTTCAAACATAGTTCTTTCAAGATAAATACTTTTCAAGTATAACCCCTTTCAAATAAATATCCTTCAAGCATAGTTCCTTCAAGATAAATACTTTTCAAATATAAACTTTTCAAGTAATATCCTTCGAGTATAAGTCACCCTTTGACACCTATGCATGGAAGATTAGCAGCTCCGAACACAGATATAACCACAGGGGAATCTACCGGGATATTGTCCCATAGTCCAGAATTAATTATGCAGTACGCGGGGGAGGGGGGGAGGGGATATCCAAAAATTAATATGCAGTGCTGAGGGATCTCCCGGAATACATCTGTAGTCCCAATTTAAATATGTAGTGCTGGGGGATCTCCCGAAATACGTTCGTAGACCCAAAATAAATATGCAAGACAGGGGAGGGGGATCTCCCGGAATACGTCTATAGTCCCAATTTAAATATGCAGCGCAAACAACAGAGATAACAACTATAGCACGACAGAAATCTTGTACATCACCACAACAAGTACAAAAGCAACAATGACAGAGATGCAAAGTACGGCGAACAAATCAACTAAAGAACTTAAATCACAAGAACGGTAGAACTCATTCACAAGGAATAACCATAGTAAAGAATGCTAGGCACAAGGAGAACAACTTAACAAGGAAAAACAAAACAAAATGTAGCAACGATTCCACAATATTCAAGTCAACAATAAAAAGCCAACACGAGTCAAATAGTTTCAAATAATGGCAAATCAACTAAGATATAGGTTATCGAAACTCCTTTTGAGGTTGAGCAATTACGAGGAATATTCAACAATTCAAGTAAGGATAAGCAACGGAAGATAATCATAACTCCAATTAAGACTAAACAATTATAGGATGAGAAAATAATGATTTCAATTAAAAATAAGCAGTTATGAAAAATATAGAACGATGATAGAAGAGGTAAAATCTTTGGTTAAGTCGAATAAGGGTCAAATAGACAGTAAGAGTAAATCCTAAAGCACTTATCTCTAATCAAAGCATGTGAAGGTGAAAGTAGCAATTAGGAATTTAAGCATATCAAAAAATACATTATATACGGTGAATATAAGGACATAAGAACCCTAAAAGGCTAACTTTCCACAAATAAGTCCGAGCACGCATTCGCCACCTCGCGTACACAGACTACAATCAGCATAGATGACTCAAATCCTAAGGGGTAGTTCCCTCATACAAGGTTAGGTAAGATACTTAACTTTTTGAAGTTATGCCAATATTCCATAATCGCCTTCTTGCTTGAATTGACCTCCGGACCACTCAAATCTATTCAAATAAATTGTATAACTTCATTAACATTCATTAGAAACAATTCCAGATAATAATACGTCGACTTAAAAAATTTATTCCAACAAATCCACAAAAGTCAACCTGGGACTCGCTTCTCGGAACCCAACAAAATATTCACGAAATCCGAACACCCATTATGATACGAGTTCAACCATACCAATTTTATCGAATTCCAATAACAATTCGACCTCCAAATCTTAGATTTTCATTTTTGGAAGATTTTGTTAAAATCTGGATTTTTTCCATTTAAATCCGAATTAAACGATAAATATAATCGTAGATTCAGGAAATATAATCACTTTAGGATATAGAACACTTACCCCAACCAAGCTTGTGAAGAATCCCTCCAGAATTGCCCAAATCTGAGCTCCAAAAATCCCAAAATGAAAATGGCGAAATGACCATTTTGATCCTTAACATTCTGCCCAGTTTGCACACTTGCAGACCATTTTATCGCACCTGCGAGCTCGGTTTTACGAGCAAATTCTCGCTTCGGTGACGTCCACTGCCAACAAACACATCGCACCTGCGGAATCCTTTTCGCTCCTGCGCATTCGCAGGTGCAATGCAACATGCACATCTGCGCAAATAGCCGCTTCTGCGCCTTCCTTTCCCACTTCTGCGGTTCCGCATGTGCGGGATTTTCTTCGCACCTGCGACCACTGCCATGCCCTTACATCTTTGCTTCTGCGATGGCTCTCTCGCTGCTGCGTGGTCGCACCTGCGCCCAAAATTCTGCAGTGCGATTCCAACAGCTGCTGCCATTTTCCAGCAGCTACTTCCAAGTCCGAATTGCTCCGTTAACCTTCTGAAATTCACCCGAGGCCCCCGGGACCTCAACCAATTATAACAACATGTCCAAAAATACAATACGAACTTATTCGAGGCTTCAAACCATATCAAACAACGCCAAAATTACGAATCGAGTATCGAATCGAATTATAAGTTTTCAAATCCTCCAACTTCTATATTTTGCGGCAAAATATATCAAATCAATCCGGAATGACTTCAAATTTTGCACACAAGTCATAATTGATGATATGGATATATCCTCATTTCCGGAATCGAAATCCGACCTCGTTAGCAAAATTTTACCCTCGGTCGAACTTTCCAAATTCTTCTATTTTCTAACTTACGCCAAAATGCGTCAAATTGTCCAACGGACTTCCAACTCTGAATCCGAACATACGCCTAAGTCCGAAATCATTATACGAAGCTATTGACATCATTAAAAATTCCATTCCAAGGTCGTTTGCTCAAAAGTCAACTCTATGGTCAACTTTTTCCATTTAAGCTTCTAAATAAGAATTGTTCCTTTAATTAAATTCCTAATTTTCCGAAAATCAAACTCGACCACACCCGCGGGTCATAATACATATCGCGAAGCTTCTCGAGACCTTAAGTTACTGAACGGGGAGTAAATTCTTAAAACGACAAGTCGAGTCGATACATTCTCCACCTCTTAAACAAATATTCGTCCTAGAACATGCTATGAATTTTTTGAGGACTTTAAATTACTGAGTATATTCTTGCACATATACTTGTGGGTGATTCTACATTTCCGCAATTTAACACGGTTCTACCACACCATCTCAATTGAGATTATTTCTTTTCTCCATTCTTATAAGCTTTAGAGCAAAAATCCTCAACTCTCCAATCATTTCCAAAATGTCTGATTTTCACTTCGACGCATGGTATTAGTCTCAACTGGCTATAGCAACTCATGCCTATGCACACATCAACTCTCTGGGGTATTTCATTCTTCCTCGCTTAGGATCATTCGCCCTCAAACACATAACATAACTTAACTCTTCCTTTGCAAATCTCAATCCTCCAAATTTTACTAACTCCCAAATTTGCAAATCTCAGAAAATTTGGCAGAGTTTCCCCGGTAATTGGGCCTATCCACCTACTAGAGTAACACCAAAATGACTCCTAACAACACATCCACAAGGTATATATCAATAACACCAATCTTAACATTTCAAGCACTATATTATTATAATGATATCAATACATGAAGCACATCATATGTATGTTCATCACCACATCTTTGGTCTTAATAGCTATTTATAATTAATTTCAGCATCCTCAATTAATCTCATATTAACCACCACCTCATTTCGAATTTTCACAACACTAACAGCAAAATGTGAGGCATGAAGACCTCGTGATTACTTACTCGGATTAATGAGTCACATTTAACTCTACTTGGGCAGTCACCTCATAGGCTAAAACTCAATGTTTACAGCACGGAAATGGTTGTATATGAATAGCAAAATATACAAGAATTATCAAATGAGCCTAACAGGCATGACTCCCTATTAATATTATTGTACAAATTAAATTTCACAAAGGGAGAATTTTAAACACATAAATATTTTACCACAAGGACCTCGTCCTTATATAACTTCCACCGCGACTTGTAGCCCGGTTTAAATATTTCACATCATATATAAAATGCGAGGATCCCGTCCTCAACTCTAAATCACAAATATTTTGCACATTGGCAACTGAAATTGCAATTTCTTTTCTTTCTTCTTTTCAATATATTTCATAAACAGTTTTCACAACACATAATGAACTCTCATACCGGTAGGGCGTATAATTTATAAAAAATGGAATTAATTATTCCGAAACGCATTAAACCCATTGTAGTGAATAATAAAAATTACTTTTGGACTTATAGCCCACAATGGTGTATAAAAATAAATTACAGACACGAACTCACACCTTCAAATCTCCCAACAGGGATAAACATATAATTGCATCATAAATTTACGAAGCTCACCCATAAATAGAGCAGAATAAGAGGACGCACCACAATATTCAGAACTGAATCAAATTAAGGAAAGTATCCTTTTATAATAGAAATCAGGATCGCACATGTAATGACACCATCTGGTGTATTGGCCTCAGCCAAATCATAGTGATTAAATCAATGGGTCGGGTCTCCACCTCTTAGGTGCCCACTACCCACCTGTCATCCACCTCTAGCTGATAGTGCACGTGCAGTATTAACTAGAATAAATCTTGTAGCCTCATTATTCTGATGAAATCCGTCTCTTCCAAGTCTGGGACATTCCTCCTGATGTGTCTAGTACAATCACAGCCCCTCTGCAGGTTCGGCTGCTCATACTGAGTCTCTGCCAGATAACTGGAATAACTATTATAGGACCCCGTGCCGGTGGTGCATTAAAAGAACTTACTATAGCACCCAGAGTATTCTGAAATTTTTTCTGTGACCTCGTTGGTACTGAAATGTAGGATTATTAAGGAAGCGGGAATACCGTAAGTCCCAGTATCATCTCATACCAATCTCAGCTCTTAATCATATACAAATTTCGGAGAACCTTTCAATACCACATAAATACATCTCAAGCCAAAACTGATATAACACATGACCCCCACAATCTGATCGTTGATAGTGGACTCCCCTCACTTGGCGTGAAGCCATGGGGCACATTATGATGATCCACAATACCCACTATGCGAAGAATATGGTGACAATTTTCTAGAAATCCTTGGGTATCCTCCGTAGTTGTGCCACTGAAAGTAGGTGGACTATACGTCTTAACTTTTCAAGTCTCTTTTGTTCTTCTTCTGATGCCTCGGGCCTGATATCAGGCCGAACCAGAATAACAGGTTGTACCGGTACTATACCCGGAACCTGACCAATTTGAACCTGCTGCTCTGGAGTTACTCTGGTTGTGGCACGTGCTCCTCGTCGGCCTCTACCTCTGCCCCTAGCGACATCTTCTCATGGGGTAACGTTATCAGCAACTGCAGCTCGTGTCCTCACCATCTGTGAGAGAATGGAATAATAAAAGTTCAAACTTTGAGATCAATGAACTCGCATGATGGAATGAAAGAAGTGATATTATCCTAATAGTTTTGTAGCCTCTCAAAGATAAGTACAGACGTCTCTGTACCGATCCGCAAGACTCTACTAAACACGCTTATGACTCGCAACACCTATGAACCTAGAGCTCTGATACCAACTATCACGACCCAATTTCCCCTCCGTTGGGTTGGCACCTAGTCTTAGGGACTAGGTAAGAGTAACATTTACTGAGTAACAACAATAACAAAAGAAATCTAATAGTCTCGATATAGAAATCTTCACAAAATTATAATTTCGCAAAATCTGTAGTACAAGTCATAAGCTCTATAGAGTTTACTGTCACTTCTAAATACAACTGTTCGGAAGTAAGTAAAAACAGTGTAAATACAAAATAGGAAAGTGACTCTGAAGCCTGCGAACGCAGCAGCAGGTTTACCTTGAGTCTCCTCAGCAAGGATCCGCACAGCTACTAACAATCGATACCTGGATCTGCACAAAAATGTGCAGAAGAGTAGCATGAGCACACCACAGCGGTGCCTAGTAAGTATTAAGACTAACCGCGGTGAAGTAGTGACGAGGACTAGTCAAGACACCCACTGGTCTAATAAACTGAACAAGTATAAGTATAGGGATGATAGAACATGACATCTATCTAAGATGCGATATGGCTATAACGACATAACAACTGCAATAAGGAAGGAGAAACAACAAGTAACAGCGGAACACTAGAATAAGACACAAAGGCATGAACGAAAACACAACCCATAATCGAAAAATCACAATACAGTAAAGGCAAGTAGTAACTCAGTAACTGCAATAGTTTTCACATCAGGTCTCAGCCAACAAACCCCAATAAATTAGTCAAATCCTTCAAGTGTAAACTTTCACCCGTAAGTTTTTTTTTTTAAATTGAGATCTTTAGAAGATAATCCTTTCCAATAAGAAATTATTTTTTTGAAATATACTTCTTTTAAATAAATATCTTTCAAACATAGTTCTTTCAAGATAAAAACCTTTCAAATATAAACTTTTCAAATAATTAGCCTTCAAACATAGTTCTTTCAAGATAAATACTTTTCAAGTATAACCCCTTTCAAATAAATATCCTTCAAACATAGTTCCTTCAAGATAAATACTTTTCAAATATAAACTTTTCAAGTAATATCCTTCGAGTATAAGTCAACCTGTGACACCTAAGCATGGAAGATTAGCAGCTCCGAACACAGATATAACCACAGGGGAATCTATCGGGATATCGTCCCGTAGTCCAAAATTAATTATGTAGTACGCGGGGGGGAGGGGTGGATCTCCCAAAATATGTCTGTAGTCCCAAAATACATATGCAGTGCTGGGGGATCTCCCGAAATAGGTCCGTAATCCCAAAATAAATATGCAAGATAGGGGGATCTCCCGGAATACATCCTAGTCCCAATTTAAATATGTAGTGCTAGGCGATCTCCCAGAATACGTCCGTAGACACAAAATAAATATGCAAGACAGGGGGGGAGGGATCTCCCGGAATACGTATGTAGTCCCAATTTAAATATGCAGCGGAAACAACAGAGATAACAACTATAGCACGACAGAAACCTCGTACATCACCACAACAAGTACAAAAGCAACAATGACAAAGATGCAAAGTACGGCGAACAAATCAACTCAAGAACTTAAATCACAAGAACGGTAGAACTCATTCACAAAGAATAACCACAGTAAAGAATGTTAGGCACAAGGAGAACAACTTAACAAGGGAAAACAAAACAAAATGTAGCAACGATTCCACAATATTCAAGTCAACAATAAGAAGCCAACACGAGTCAAATAATTTCAAATAATGGCAAATTAACTAAGATATAGGTTATCTAAACTCCTTTTGAGGTTGAGCAATTACAAGGAATATTCAACAATTCAAGTAAGGATAGGCAACGAAAGATAATCATAACTCCAATTAAGACTAAACAATTATAGGATGAGAAAATAATGATTTCAATTAAAGATAAGCAGTTATGAAAAATATAGCACGGCGATAGAAGAGGTAGAATCTTTGGTTAAGTCGAATAAGGGTCAAATAGACAGTAAAAGTAAATCCTAAAGCACTTATCTCTAATCAAAGCATGTAAAGGTGAAACTAGCAAATAGGAATTTAAGCGTATCAAGAACAACATTATACACGGTGAATATAAGGACATAAGAACCCTAATAAGCTAAGTTTTCACAAATAAGTCATAGCACGCACTCGCCACCTCGCGTACACAGACTACAATCAGCATAGATGACTCAAATCCTAAGGGGTAGTTCCCCCACACAAGGTTAGGCAAGATACTTACCTCTTTGAAGTTATGCCAATATTCTATAATCACCTTCTTGCTTGAATTGACCTGTGGACCGCTCAAATCTATTAAAATAAATTGTATAACATCTTCTCAGAACCCAACAAAATAGTCAACGTGGGGCCTGCTTCTCGGAACCCAACAAAATATTCACGAAATCCGAACAGTCATTCCGATACGAGTTCAACCATACCAATTTTATCGAATTTCAATAACAACTCGACCTCCAAATCTTAGATTTTCGTTTTTGGAAGATTTTGTAAAAATCTTGATTTCTTCCATTTAAATCCGAATTAAATGATAAATATAATCGTAGATTCATGAAATATAATCACTTTAGGATACAGAACACTTAACCCAACCAAGCTTGTGAAGAAACCCTCCAGAATCGCCCAAATTTGAGCTCCAAAAATCCCAAAACGAAAATGGCGAAATGATCATTTTTTGTCCTTAACATTCTGCAGTTTGCGCACCTGCGGACCAATTTATCGCACCTGCGAGCTCGGTTTTGAGAGAAAATTCTCACTTCTACGACTTACACTTCCAACAAAAACATCGCACCTGCGAAATCCTTTCCGCTCCTGCGCATTCGTAGGTGCGATGCAACATGCGCATCTGCGCAAATAGCCACTTTTGCGCCTTCCTTTCCCGCTTCTGCGGTTCCGCATGTGCGGGATTTTCTTCGCACCTGCGACCACTTTCATGCCCTTCCATCTTCGCTTCTGCAATGGCTACCTCGCTGCTGCGTGGTCGCACCTGTGCCCAAATTTCCGCAGGTGCGATTCCAACAGTTGCTGCCATTTTCCAGCAGCTTCTTCCAAGTCCGAATTGCTCTGTTAACCTTCCGAAATTCACCCGAGGCTCCCGGGATCTCAACCATTTATAAAAACATGACCAAAAATACAAAACAAACTTAGTCGAGGCTTCAAACCACATCAAACAATGCCAAAATTATGAATCGCGCATCGAATCGAATTATAAGTTTTCAAATCCTCCAACTTCTATATTTTGCGTCGAAACATATCAAATCAATCCAGAATGACTTCAAATTTTGCACACAAGTAATAATTGATGACATGGAGCTATCCTCATTTCCAGAATCGAAATCCGACCTCGTTATCAAAATTTCACCCTTCGGTCGGACTTTCTAAATTCTTCTATTTTCTAACTTACGCCAAAATGCGTCGAATGTCCTGCGGACTTCCAACTCTGAATCCAAACATACGCCTAAGTCCGAAATCATTATACAAAGCTATCGACATCATCAAAAATTCCATTCCGAGGTCGTTTGCTCAAAAGTCAACTCTCTGGTCAACTCTTTCCATTTAAGCTTTTAAATAAGAATTATTCCTTTAATTAAATTCATAATCTTCCAAAATTCAAACTCGACCACACTGCGGGTCATAATACATATCGCGAAGCTGCTCGAGACCTTAAGTCACTGAACGGGGAGTAAATTCTTAAAACGACAAGTCGGGTCATTACAGAACGCGAGGCTGCGATCGCGAACGCGAAGAAGGGCAGACCTGGGCTGGGCAGAATGTTTTTAAAGCGGGGTTTGGGTTTATTTCACCCATTGTTCACACGGCTGGGACAATATTTGGAGCATTGGAAGAGGGGATTTCATCATCAAGTATGAGGTAAGTGATTTCTACTAGTTGTGAGTTACATACAAGGTTTATACATGAAATTTAGGCTTGAAGATTCATGGAAATTTCTAGAAATTTGGGATTTTAAAGAAAAACCTAGAAATTGGTATTTTTGGATTTTGACTACGAAATTGGATATGTAATTTGGAATAACTTATATATTTGAATTCGTGGTGTTATGTGTAAAGTTTATCTTCAAATATTTTTAAAATCCAAGCACGTGGACCCGAGGGTTGATTTATCGATTTTTCGAGCAGAGTAGGAAATTGTTATAAACTGATTAATTATGAGTATTAGATTATATTTTGATTGTTTTTGCATCTTATTTGACTAGTTTTAGATCGACGATCACCGGTTTGAGGTGTTAGGGTGGTGTTGGAGCCGGTTTTGGAACGTCAGAGTGAGGTAAGTCTCCTGTCTAACTATGTGAGGGGGAAATACCCCTAGGTGTTGTATGTTGATGTGTGCTACTTGTTGTGGGGGCTACGTACGCGTGAGGTGACGAGAGCCCGTATATAGATACATTCATGTTATTGTCTGGGTAGGCTTAGGTTCACATCATGATGTAGCTGCACTATTTGAGCATTCTCTCGCCTATTAAATTCCTCTATTTTACATTTCTACTTGAGACTTCACGAGTTCATGATTAGTCACCGAATAACTTTACTCCTCTTATGACATGTTTTCGTGATATTTATATACTTCTTTGAAAGGTTTTGTTAAATAAATTACAACTCACACGTTTATTCGTGAATGTGGTCAGTCAAAGCTTCTTATTCTTATGGGATCGGGCTATTCACCTCTGCAGGATTATGTATTTTAATCTTATGGGATCGGGCCGATCGCCTTGGCATGATTTATGTACCACACTCTCATAGGAGCGGGTCGTTCCCCTCGGTAGTGTACAGTTTAAATATTTATGTTGGATCAAGCCGTACGCCTCGAATTTCCTATATCATATCCTCATGGAATCGTGCGTAATCTTTGGAAAACATCCAGTGTATCTGTGAGTTTTCCCGATTTGAGTTATGATAATCTATTTGATGAAATCCACTATATCTAGATATATGCTCCGGTTAATGAGGTAATTTCTAATGGAGAGCTTGAGTTCTTCGTAAAGATGGGGGATTTGTACCACCTGATTCATACTTGTTTATCTCACTTATTTACTCTGCCTCATATTTACTTACCTCTTTACTGTACTTGATATTATTTGACCACTAGTGAGTGTCGATGTCGACCCCTCGTCACTACTTCTCCGGGGTTAGGCTAGATACTTATTGGGTACACGTTGATTACATACTCATACTACGCTTCCTGCACATTTTTGTGCAGGTACATATGTGATTAGTGGCCTTGTGAGAGCAGAGGCGCATATGCATGTGGGGACTTACGTGAGCTGCATTCCATATTACGACCCGCAACCAGCAGAATCTCCTTCAGAGTTATTTGTATTTTTCCTGTCTAAGTTGTATTCCGGACAGATATTGTAATTTATTTTTACTTCTTAGTAGATGCTCATGCACTTGTGTCACCGGGTTTTGGGGTGAATATGGGTTGTTCTATATTGAAATTGTTAAAAATATTATTATTTACACTGTGAATTCCATCTTTTACTATTTAATTTAACGAAGATATGACTTCAAAAATATTAAAATGAGAACCAAATTAAGTATTTATTTTTTGCTTGCCTGACAGCGGTATCTGACGCCATCACGACCTTTAATGGATTTTGGGTCGAGACAACATGGTATCAGAGCGTTAGGTTCACATAGGTCTCACGAGTCATAAGCAAGTCTAGTAGAGTCTTGCGGATCGATATGGAGACGTTTGTACTTATCTTCGAGAGGCTACAGAGCTGTTAGGAGCACTTCCCTTCTTGATTCCTCATCGTGTGAATTGATTCTTTTGAGGCTTGTACCTTTATTTCTTTCCTATTAAATCTTATGCGACATGAAGCGCTTGTTATAGATTGGGAATTGAGGAATTTTCATGGTACTACAGAGGTGGTGTAGGATGTCTCTGCATGCGTGTTTGATTGGGCTGTTACCGTAGCCTTGCGGAAGGCCGTCCTGTCGTTTCAGCTCAGCATCAGTATTTCCTATGGTTTTGAGATTTGTCACTGAATGTTATGACGATTCGTGCGTTGCTAACACACAATGTGTGTGTAATGGTAGGATGCATGTCTAGGCGTCGAGGCAGTGAATGACCTGAAGGGGGGTTTTACTCAGTGCATGATCTAGAGATTCAGTATTTTACTTCTGGCGGAGGAAAGGCAATCGGACTAAGAATGTTCAGATTTGGGTTAATGGAGTATCGAGACTTGGTATTTTCGAGCATGGTAGAATTTTCATCTGTAATGTGATGTCGTTGTCCTTATTGAATGTGCTAAGTTCATCGGCATTATGATTTTCTTCAATTCGCCTTTGGGGCGGTGTATTGTGAAATGGTGCCAGGGAAGCAGGTGTATGAAATCGCGGTGTGCAGTGGTTCAGAATAGAATTGGTGTTCCTAGTGCTGATGGCTCGAGAAAGATGATCTTCGGGGAGGTTTAAAGTTGGTAGCGAGTTATTGATCCAGGTGCTATAGAGATGGATTTTTGATTTAAGGCAACAACTGGGCAGTGAAGGATGAGGAAGGACATGTGGGAGGCGTCTTGTAGTGATTAAATTTCTAGAAGGCTAGATGTAAGAAACAAGAGTCGGGTAGTTTCTTAAAGGAAAGGATTTGACCAAAGTGGGAGAGTGGCAAAATAGCATATGGGTTCTGTGGTAGGATAGCTGCATGTCTTGAGAAAAGTTCAAAGTGATTTGGGATTCATGGTGGACAGTGACTAGGTCAACAGGCTTAATTTGGAATATTGGTTGTTATGCGGTGGAAGGTTGGATACGACAGAAATGAGCTTGCTTGATATGAAGGAGAATACAACATGACTGCGGGGTGGAATGTATTATCGCATTTTTTGGAATGTCAATGGGGAGTGAACGGACTTGTACAAGTAGTGAATGAGCACGGGCTCAGGATGGTTTATTGATTTCATAGTAATTGTACCCAGAGCAGCCTCGTTGGAAGATGTCAGCATAGAAATTTCCACAGGTGGGTTATCTCCTATGAGCAGGTTAGCAGCTGCGTGGAGTTGACGAATCTTCTGCGAAGAATTCTACTGACTACCCGGTAAGAGGTCGAACATGTGAATGTGGCTAGGGATTCAGAGCGTTCATGAAATGGTTAACAGGAAGATTTCGAGGAATTTAGCCGGTAGATTGCACGAGGTCATGTCAGTGAGGAAGAGGGAATCTTGGTAGGTTCCAGGGTCATGTAACTGTAGCTTCAAGCTAAGTGGGAGAGCCCTACCATCTACGATTGGATTGCATGGTTGTCTACTTGTGAGGTTTATGGTTATCGGCATATTGGTGGGTTATTACGACTAAGAAAATAAATAATCAGTGGTAATTAAAGCAAAAGATTGGAGGAACGTGTGCTATACTTGGGCCTTATCGGTTCATGTTCAGTTTTGAGAAGACTTAGAGTTTCTGCTTCTGGTGGAAGTAATGTACAAGGGAAAAGAATTTAGTTGGGTGCTTTTTTGATAGGATGTTCACGTGCTGGCAAAGCGCTAGAGTTTGGCTTATACTCGGGACCAAGACAGAGTGGGTGACTCTCAACAGTGGTCCTGGTGGGTTCAAGCACTTGAGTACAGTGCCTAAGGACTTGGTTCTATGTTATCATTGGGTATGTGATGCAGTATTGAAGGAAGGAAATAAGTTACTCCGGATTCACGGAAGGTCTTGCATAACGGGTGTACTAGTTGGCTATACTATTGAGTGCTTAAGGAGAATATGAGACGGTTCATGGGTATTAAGACAATGTGGTCTCATGGATTGGGTCACTCGAGATGAGTGTTGTTGGGTTTCATTACGTTAATGAATGGAACTATTATTGTTTCTAAGGCAAGTTGAGAATAAATTAGAAGTTGAGGATCAAGGTCGCAATGGATGTCGACAAGAATGTCAAGAGCTCAGATGAGCAGGGGAATAATTCAGATGCTTAGAGTAAGCTGATAGTGTCTTTAGCATCACCTGAGATCAGTGTCAAGTGGAAGAGGCTTTGTGTATTCACTTGCAGATTTTTGACTCACTCTACAGAATTAGAACGGCTGGTGGTATAGATGTACGTACCTTGCTACCTGAGCGGAATGGTCGTGGGAGCATGTCCCGGGGGAGGATTTGTATAAGTGTGACATGTAAGTCACTTGATTGTTAAAGATTGAGACCGAATATGGAGGTCATGGTAATATCGCAAGTGCGAGAGTTTATGCCTGAGAGGCATTCTATTCCTTGGGTTGCGGACCATGTGAGTTCGTTACGGATTTGACGGTTGTTCTTATGAGTCATGAATAGGTCATTGTTGGTCCTTGAAGGGTTATTAACCCAGTACGATACGATCAGAACCAACTTGAGGTTCGTGGATGGATCTAAACGTGAATGTGGGGCCCTATATCAGGTCGGATGTGTTCATTTCAGCATACTATTGTTTTCGGAGGGGTATTCGGGCCTTGGATGATATTGTTGTTATCGACCCTTCCGTGTAGTCTCTATTGTGCCATGTGGGTTTTGAGGCAGTTTGATCGTTCGCACTCGTATTAAGATCTGGTATAGTTTGTGGTGTTATGTGAGCAGGATGGCTCTCGAGATGCATATCATATATCGCACCTTAGTTGTGCTTGAGTTCTATAGCATGTGACGCTACCTGTCTCCCCAGGATTTGTATTATGCACTTGGCGTGCTTATAATTAATATTCGGGCATTGCATGAGTGTAAGTATTACGGCCCGTTGTGTGTTTTCTTTAGATTATTATATGTAGATCGGGTGGCATGCCGACACGGGTATCATGGTTGGATCGGGTAGCACACTGCCACAGATAAGTTGTTTGGATCGGGTGGCACGCCGCCACAGGTATCATGGTTGGATCGGGTTGCACGCTACAAGGGTATCATGTGTGCATCGGTTTGCACGCCGCAATAGTGTGTTATTGAGTACAGTTTCCCACATCTATTGTTGTGTGTTTTGCTTCTCGTTTCCTGAAGAAGGTTCATAACATCTTTTAGGTTGTTTAAATTAGTTGCATGGATTGAGTAGATCTTTACAGGTTTCGTTTCCTTATGTATCACATTCGGGTTTGTAGCTTGTTGGCACATTGTGGCATCCTATGAGACTTTTAACAGTGTCTGAGGTGGCTTATTGCCTGAGTAGCTTGTACTGGGTGAGACGAGATTATTGGACCTGGGATCAGTGCGATTAGATTTATATGAAGCATATTGAAGAGTAAATATTGTTATTCAGTTCATAATGAGGTAATGGTTCTTGTCGGGAGGAGAGACTCCATAAATTGTGATTCGGCTGGTTGTTATGAGTTCTACACATCTTCTCTATCGTGGCAGTATTGCGAGAGTTAAAGCAAGGCTTAACTGGTCATGAGGTACACTACGGGTTTCGATCCGTGGAAATTTTAGTTGTTGTGCTTTGGAAAGATTGCCTTGGGCAAATGAGTTACGCGATGCATGGTAAGAATTTAGTAAGGGTATACAATCATGTTTAGTGCATCATGTAGTGATGGAATATGGTGTTCGTATGTTGGAAACAGACCTGGTAGAGAATTTTAGATGTTGGAATTTGGCTCTAAGGCTTATTCGACTAGCTAAAAGGGAGAATCTTCAGATTTACTCGAGCTAATGTGCCCAACTAGGTTGTGGTGGCAAAGATAGGTGCACGAGTTGTTGAACAGTGATTTCGGACAACTCCGGAGCAATTCTTAGCAAGTTCGAGAATGAACGTGCATTTAAGTGGCAGAGAATGTAATGACTCGACCAATCGTTTTGAGCTTCAATGCGTCGTTCCGCGGTTTGAGGCCTTGAGTAGCTTTACTTCAGGTATTATGACTTGTACGCTTGATCAGAATTGTGTTTCGGGAAGTTTGGAGTTGATTTGGAAAGAGAATTCTAATTTCGGAAGCCTTAAGTTGGAGGAATTAATTAAAGTATGATTTTTGAGTAAACGGCCTCAGAACTGAGATTTGAAGGTTCTAACAGGTTCGTATGATGATATTGGACTTGGGCGTATGTCCGTATCGGATTTTGGAAGCCCCAGGAGCGTTTCGGTGCCTATTGTAGAAGTTGGCATTTTGGAAGAATTTCATAGATTTGGGTTGAAGTGTATTTCAATGTTATCGATGTCTGTTTGGGGTTCCGAGTCTGGGAATATCTCTGTATGGTGATTCTGGTATTGGGAGAGTGTCCGGAAGTGGATTCGGAGGTCAGTAGGTCATTTTGGGGTCATTTGGTGAAAGTTAGAAATCTGAAGGTTTATGAGAAGTTTGACCGGGAGTGAAATTTTTGATATCAGGGTCGGATTTCGATTCTGAAAGTTGGAGTAGGTCCGTAATGTCGAATGTGACTTGTGTGCAAAATTTGAAGTCAATCGGATATGATTTGATAGATTTCGGCATCGAATGTAGAAGTTTGAAGTTCTAAAGTTCACTAAGCTTGAATTGGAGTGCAATTCATGATTTTGATGTTATTTGATGTGATTTGAGGCCTCAAGCAAGTTTGTGTTATGTTATAGGACTGGTTGGTGTGGTGGGACGGGGCCTGAGGGCCTCGAATGTGTTTCGATTCAATTCGGGTTATTTTGGAATGTTGTTGTTGGTATCTGGTTTCCTTCTTTGCAAACGCGAAGGGAGTCCTGCGTTAGCGAAGAGCAATTTTGAGGCTGTAGGGTTTTGGCCTTCGCGAATGCGAGGCTGCGGATGCGAACACGAGGAAGGAGCTGGGAAGCCTTCACGAAACATAGGGGTCACGAACAAGAAGAAGAAAGAGGGAGTGGGGGCCTCGAGTAGTTTGGCCTTCACGAACACGGAGCTCTAACCGCGAATGCGAAGCAGTAGAGTGTGTAGCCTTCGCGAACGCGAGGCTATGATCGCGAACGCAAAGAAAGGCAGACCTGCGCCGGGCAGAATGTTTTTATAGCGGGGTTTGGGTTCATTTCACCTATTTTTCACACGGCTTGGACGATTTTTGGAGCTTTGGAAGAGGGTATTTCATCATCAAGCATGAGGTAAGTGATTTCTACTAGTTCTGAGTTACATACAAGGTTTACACATGGAATTTAGGCTTGAAAATTTGTAGAAATTTTGGATTTTGAAGAAAACCCTAGAAATTGGTATTTTTGGATTTTGACTATGAAATTGGACATGGAATTTGGAATAAATTATATATTTGAGTTCGTGGTGTTATGGGTAAAATTTATCTTCGAACTGATTAATTATGAGTATTAGAGTATATTTTGATTGGGTTGCATCTTATTTGACTAGTTTTGGATCGCCGATCACCGGTTTGAGGTGTTAGGGCGGTGTTGGAGCTGATTTTGGAACGTCGGAGTGAGTTAAGTCTCTTGTCTAACTCTGTGAGGGGGAAAATACCCCTAGGTATTGTATGCTGATGTGTGCTACTTGTTGTGGGGGCTACGTACATGCGAGGTGATGAGAACCCGTACATAGATATATTCATGTTATTGTCCGGGTAGGCTTAGGTTCACATCATGATGTAGCTGCACTATTTGAGCATTCTCTCGCTTATTAAATTCCTCTGTTTTACATTTCTACTTGAGACTTCACGAGTTCATGATTAGTCGCTGAATAACTTTACTCCTCTTACGGCATGTTTATGTGATATATATAAATATACTTCTTTGAAAGGTTTTGTTAAAGAAATTACAACTCACATGTTTATTCGTGAGTGGGGTCAGTCAAAGCATCTTATTCTTATTGGATCGGGCCATTTGCCTCGGCAGGATTATGTATTTCACTCTTATGGGATCGGGCCGATCGCCTCGCAGGATTTATTTACCACACTCTCATGAGCGGGCTGTTCACCTCGACAGTTTAATAAATGTATCTATGGTTCATGTCGTTCAACCCTCGGTAGTATACAGTTTAATTATTTATGTTGGATCGGGCCGTACGTCTCGACATATCCTATATCATATCCTCATGGAATCATGCGTAATCATTGGCAAGAAGCCAGTGTATCTGTGAGTTTTTCCGATTTGAGTTATGACAATCTATCTGATGAGATACACTATATCTAGAAATATGCTCTGGTTTAGGAGGGAATTTCTAATAGAGATCTTTAGTTCTTCGTAAAGAGGGGGGATGTCGATGTACTTGATATTATTGGACCACTAGTGAGTGTCGATGTCGACCCCTCATCACTACTTCTCCGGAGTTAGGCTAGATATTTACTGGGTACACGTTGATTACGTACTCACACTACATGTCACGACCCAATTCCATATCAGGTCGTGATGGCATCCAACACTGTTGCTAGACAAGCCAACAATGAATAACCTAATGATTTCCCGTTTTAATGATTTTTCCCACGTAGTGATCTTTTTATTTTACTTAAAAGATTTAATGAAAACCGATTTAAATTATTAAATGAAAACAGCGAGAAACATTAATAACCATAAGAACAAAACCCAAAATCACAAGTATACTATTACGTGCCAAGATTTAGTGTCACAAGTATATGGGCAACTTAGTAGAATATACAAAAGATATCTATCTTACTTCCTGTAAAAGAATAGACAGGAACAAGATAAAAAGAGGACTCTGGCATGCTGCTGAACGGCTCAGGAGGGCAGATCACCGTGGAATCTCGAACCCAGATTAATAATGCACGCCGGATGGATATCCAGATGCACCTGCCTCAGATCGTACACAGTTAAGTGCTGAAGTATAGTGGGAGTACATAAAACAATATGTACCCAGTAAGTGTCCCGCCTAACCTTGAAGAAGTAGTGACGAGAGGTCGACTTGACACTTACTAAGGATAATGATAATGAATTTAAAATTACAACTGAGCATAGATTACAATAAATATACTAAAACTCAACAGTAAGTGATGGCAAATACCCCTTTTCACAATTTTAAATCCCAAATTTATCTTCCATTTAAACATTAGAGCAATATCAGTTATGAGTATAGAATCCCAAAATATTCATGCGCAAATAATGCCGAGGATGTACGGCCCGAACCAACATAACGATATTTAAATTGTGCACTGTCGAGGGTCGAACGACGCGAACCATATATGCATCTATTTAATCTGCTGAGGCGCTCGGCCCACTCCACTAATAAAAAACACTTAAAGAAACACAAGTTTTTCAATGGCAGTCAAGTGTTCTATCCATACCCTCAATTAAGTGAAACTTATCCCTTTGGGATCCTCTTACAATTGTGGAAATTATGATTTAAGCAATTCAATTGACAAGTAAATGTGCAATTATTTCAAGTATGGCATAATGGGGTCCTAGACTACCCGGACATTGGCATAAGTAGTAGTTACGCAAGGACTCTCATCACCTCGTACGTACTTGCCCTCCCCCCCTCCGCAAATAGTCACATATATTAGTTAATTCGCCTATGGGGAAATTTCCCTCTTACAAAGTTAGAAAGGAGACTTACCTCAACTCATTTCCCGATTCAAGAACATGCTCAAACATCCAAATTTGGTGCCAAAACGACTCGAACGTAGTCAAACATTACATAAATCAATCAATTTACGCTCAAAAGTTCATAGCCCCCGCTATTAAATAAATTTCCCAACCCTGAATGCAGGATTCCTAAAATTCACCCACGGGCCCACATGCCCGGATTTTAGAAAATTTCGAAGAAAGTTGTTATCCATAACTTTAGGAACATAAATATATTATTTTTACTAAGTTCCATAATCATTTTCGTGGTAAAATCCCATTTTAATCAAAACCTAGATTTTTCATCTAACCCATGATTTCTATAAATTTTCATATAAGATCTATCCATAATCTATGTATTAAACTCACATTAAGTAGAAATTACTTACCTCACAAAGCTATGGGTTCTTCTACCAGTCATCTAGGTGCTAGGGGTTCCCTTAAGTTTTCGCCACCAGCACCAGGGAGTTGTTTTGAGTGTGGGGAGCTTGGGCATATGTGGAGGCAGTGTCCTCGTCGTCATGGAGGTCTATCTCAGCAGAGGAGTCAGCCTCCGACTACAGCACCAGCTACCTCACCACCAGCCCAGTCAGCTCGGGGTAGAGGTTAGTCAGCTAGGGGTCGCCCTAGAGGGGGAGGCTAATCAGGGGGTGATCATGCCCGTTTCTATGCTCTTTTTGCCAGACCAGCTGCTATTGCTTCAGATGTGGTGATTACAGGTATTGTCTCAGTTTGTCACAAAGATGCTTCAGTATTATTTGACCCTGGTTCCAAGTATTCATATGTTTCCTCGTATTTCTCCATTTTCTGGATATTCTCCATGAGTCCTTAGTTTCATCTGTACATGTATCTACTCCTGTGGACGATACTATTATTGTGGACCGCGTATATCGGTCATGTGTGGTGACTATTGGGGGGTCTGGAGACCTAACTGAACCTTGTGCTGCTCAGTATGGTCGACTTTGATGTGATATTAGGTATGGATTGGTTATCTCTATGTCATGTTGTTCTAGATTGTCACGCTAAGGCGGTGACATTGACTATGCCGGGAATTCCGAGGGTTAAGTGGAGCGGTTATGTAGATTATGTACCAAGTAGGGTGATTTCATATTTGAAGGCTCAGCGCATGGTTGAGAAGGGTTTCCTATCTTATTTGGCTTTTGTGAGGGATGTTAGTACAGAGACTCTTGTCATTGATTCTGTTCCGGTGGTACGTGATTTTCCGAATGTGTTTCCTGCAGACCTGTCGAGCATGCCTCCTGACTGGGATATTGACTTTGGTATTGATTTGGTGTCGGGCGCTCAGCCCATTTCTATTCCACCGTATCGTATGGCACCAGCGGAGTTGAAAAAATTGAAAGAACAACTTCAGGAACTCCTTTACAAAGGGTTTATTCGGCCTAGTGTGTCACCTTGGGGTGCACCGGTTCTATTTGTGAAGAAGAAGGATGGTTCCATGAGAATATGTATTGATTACAGGAAGTTGAACAAGGTCACAGTTAAGAACAAGTATCCTTTGCCTCGTATTGATGATTTATTCGACCAGCTTAAGGGAGCGAAGGTGTTCTCCAAGATTGATTTGAGGTCCGGTTATCACCAGCTGAAGATTCGGGATTCAGATATTCTTAAAATAGCTTTCAGGACCGGATATGGCCATTATGAGTTCTTGGTGATGTCTTTTGGGCTGACCAATGCCCCAGCAGTGTTCATGCATTTGATGAACAGTGTATTCCAGCCCTATTTGGACTCATTCGTTGTTGTATTCATTGATGACATCCTGGTGTACTCTCGTATCTAGGAGGAGCACGCTCAGCATTTGAAGATTGTATTACAGAGATTGAGGGAGGAGAAGCTTTATGATTAGTTCTCCAAATGTGAGTTTTGGCTCAGTTCAGTAGCATTCTTGGGACACATGGTGTCCAGTGAGGGTATTCAGGTGGACCCGAAGAAGATAGAGGCAGTGCAGAGTTGGCCCAGACCGTCCTCGGCCAATATATTAGGAGTTTTCTTGGTTTGGCGGGTTACTACTGTCGCTTTGTGGAGGGATTTTCATCTATTGCATCTCCCTTGACCAAATTGACCCAAAAG
>AWOL01S0009168.1:718-14173 GCA_000715115.1 Nicotiana otophora | reverse complement strand
CACGCCCACACGCCCGTCACCTAGCATGTGCGTCACCTCAAAACCAATCACATATCACATAATTCGGGGTTNACATATCACATAATTCGGGGTTTGATACCCTCAGGACCAAATTTAAAACTATTACTTACCTCAAACCGTGAGATTCTTTATTCTGCTATGCCCTTGCCTTGCGAATTGGCCTCCAAACGCCTCGAATCTAGCCATAAATAATCCGATTCAGTCATTAAAAATTATTGGAATTAATTCCATAAGAAAAATACTAGTTTTCCAACAAAATCTGAAATTTAACTCAAAAATTGTCTATGGGGCCCACTTCTTGGAACCCAACAAAATTTATAAAATATTAATGCCCATTCAAGTACGAGTCCAACCATATAAATTTCACCAAATTTCGACATTAACTCGGCCCTCAAATCTTCAGTTAAAGTCTTTGAAGATTTCTACCATTTTCAACTCAATCTTTGCCCATTTGAACTCAACAATCTTTCCACAAACCTTATTGGTATGTGTATGTATAAATAATACTCTCACACCCAACAATCATACTCCTTATAACCCATCTTTACCCAAACTCAAAATTGAAGCCCAGGGTTAGAAATTCTTACTTCTTTGAAGCCCTAGCAAGATCCTTGTGAAATCTTCAAACCTAGAACAAGAATTGATGGACAAATTACTAGGTCTTCACTTTATCTCTCTAAGATGTTCTCACTTCTCTCTAAAATATCAGATGAAACCCTTCAAAATGACCCCCAACAGTGTTTTATAAGAATGGGGTCGGGTTTAAAAACCAGAAAAATGAAGTCCCAAAATACTGCGACCGCATAATGCTCCTGTGGCCCGCATAATGAGTCGCAAAATGGCCCTCTGGAACTGGGCAACACTGTTTTAGTATGTGACCGTTATGCGGTCCGCAGACCTATTCTGCGGTCGCATAATGCGCCGCAGACCTTCATCCAAACTTGCCCCATTTCTGATTCACTCTGCGGCATATGTGGTCCGCAGAGTGACAGAAATAACCTTTTTCCAACAAAAATNCAGGACCAAATTTAAAACTATTACTTACCTCAAACCGTGAGATTCTTTATTCTGCTATGCCCTTGCCTTGCGAATTGGCCTCCAAACGCCTCGAATCTAGCCATAAATAATCCGATTCAGTCATTAAAAATTATTGGAATTACTTCCATAAGAAAAATACTAGTTTTCCAACAAAATCTGAAATTTAACTCAAAAATTGTCTATGGGGCCCACTTCTTGGAACCCAACAAAATTTATAAAATATTAATGCCCATTCAAGTACGAGTCCAACCATATAAATTTCACCAAATTTCGACATCAACTCGGCCCTCAAATCTTCAGTTAAAGTCTTTGAAGATTTCTACCATTTTCAACTCAATCTTTGCCCATTTGAACTCAACAATCTTTCCACAAACCTTATTGGTATGTGTATGCATAAATAATACTCTCACACCCAACAATCATACTCCTTATCACCCATCTTTACCCAAACTCAAAATTGAAGCCCAGGGTTAGAAATTCTTACTTCTTTGAAGCCCTAGCAAGATCCTTGTGAAATCTTCAAACCTAGAACAAGAATTGATGGACAAATTACTAGGTCTTCACTTTATCTCTCTAAGATGTTCTCACTTCTCTCTAAAATATCAGATGAAACCCTTCAAAATGACCCCCAACAGTGTTTTATAAGAATGGGGTCGGGTTTAAAAACCAGAAAAATGAAGTCCCAAAATACTGCGACCGCATAATGCTCCTGTGGCCCGCATAATGAGTCGCAAAATGGCCCTCTGGAACTGGGCAACACTGTTTTAGTATGTGACCGTTATGCGGTCCGCAGACCTATTCTGCGGTCGCATAATGCGCCGCAGACCTTCATCCAAACTTGCCCCATTTCTGATTCACTCTGCGGCACTATGTGGTCCGCAGAGTGACAGAAATAACCTTTTTCCAACAAAAAATTTCCTTTACTCATCGGCGCATTGTTCAACCTAAAAAGTTCGAGCCGTTAATCTACCTCGACACCTCAAAACCTTTTCAACTTAAGTTCTAAACCTTGGAACTAAGTGTTTCACATCATTCCAAAACCTCACAGGATCCGAACCAATTACCCTGACAAGTCAAATAACAACTGAAAAGCACAGTTTGAGCAGTAAATGGGGAAACAGAGTTATAATACTCAAAATGACCGACCATGTCATTACAAAAGGTGCATAATAAAGTGTCAATGGTGACAAACTTGATCACACATAAAACATCTGTGGTTCCTACTTTCGTGATGTTGTTACATATTTTGTTTNATAATTCGGGGTTTGATACCCTCAGGACCAAATTTAAAACTATTACTTACCTCAAACCGTGAGATTCTTTATTCTGCTATGCCCTTGCCTTGCGAATTGGCCTCCAAACGCCTCGAATCTAGCCATAAATAATCCGATTCAGTCATTAAAAATTATTGGAATTACTTCCATAAGAAAAATACTAGTTTTCCAACAAAATCTGAAATTTAACTCAAAAATTGTCTATGGGGCCCACTTCTTGGAACCCAACAAAATTTATAAAATATTAATGCCCATTCAAGTACGAGTCCAACCATATAAATTTCACCAAATTTCGACATCAACTCGGCCCTCAAATCTTCAGTTAAAGTCTTTGAAGATTTCTACCATTTTCAACTCAATCTTTGCCCATTTGAACTCAACAATCTTTCCACAAACCTTATTGGTATGTGTATGCATAAATAATACTCTCACACCCAACAATCATACTCCTTATCACCCATCTTTACCCAAACTCAAAATTGAAGCCCAGGGTTAGAAATTCTTACTTCTTTGAAGCCCTAGCAAGATCCTTGTGAAATCTTCAAACCTAGAACAAGAATTGATGGACAAATTACTAGGTCTTCACTTTATCTCTCTAAGATGTTCTCACTTCTCTCTAAAATATCAGATGAAACCCTTCAAAATGACCCCCAACAGTGTTTTATAAGAATGGGGTCGGGTTTAAAAACCAGAAAAATGAAGTCCCAAAATACTGCGACCGCATAATGCTCCTGTGGCCCGCATAATGAGTCGCAAAATGGCCCTCTGGAACTGGGCAACACTGTTTTAGTATGTGACCGTTATGCGGTCCGCAGACCTATTCTGCGGTCGCATAATGCGCCGCAGACCTTCATCCAAACTTGCCCCATTTCTGATTCACTCTGCGGCACTATGTGGTCCGCAGAGTGACAGAAATAACCTTTTTCCAACAAAAAATTTCCTTTACTCATCGGCGCATTGTTCAACCTAAAAAGTTCGAGCCGTTAATCTACCTCGACACCTCAAAACCTTTTCAACTTAAGTTCTAAACCTTGGAACTAAGTGTTTCACATCATTCCAAAACCTCACAGGATCCGAACCAATTACCCTGACAAGTCAAATAACAACTGAAAAGCACAGTTTGAGCAGTAAATGGGGAAACAGAGTTATAATACTCAAAATGACCGACCATGTCATTACAAAAGGTGCATAATAAAGTGTCAATGGTGACAAACTTGATCACACATAAAACATCTGTGGTTCCTACTTTCGTGATGTTGTTACATATTTTGTTTATAAATTTTATCATCTTATATATTTTCTTCAATATGAAAACTTTTACTTGAAAACTTATGAGATAATATTTAAATTCTCATCGAAAATTACTGATGTTAAAATTACTCATACTATTATATTTATTCAATCCAACTAATATTCTTCTATCAAATTCACAGATGAAAGGGCTCATAATTTTGAATCACACAAAGGGTACATGTATGTTAATTATGATTTATACATATGAATTAAATTTATTGATTTGAATAATTATTATATATCTCTATCACAATTAACTACTATTCTATGCAGTTGTACGCCATAAAGTTGACATTCATTTTCTAGCCATCCTAAGGAAGATATATGTTGATCGAATTTCTTTATAGCTCCTACAAAATTCTACTTTCATTCAACAACAATTTCTTAACATGTGCGACTGTAAAAAAGAGGAGACTATAGTTTTTTAAATATAAGGCACAAAATTTAAGACATGTAGCACGTGCAACAATAATCGACATTGCTGAAGTATAGTAGGTTCACCATTATTTAGTTTGAGCTTACAAATTTTCTTCTTCAAAATTTGTGTAACTCATTGCACACTTATTTAAAGAATATTTATATCGCTTGAATATCATGGGATACACGTACAACACATTTGTCCAAGAACTAGTTATTATAAAAGCATAAATATTTTACGCTAAATGTTGAATGACAAAAATATCCCTAAAATATTAGTCGACTTTTATGCCCTTTAAAAGTTAAAATATTTATTCAAAACGTTGAATAAATGTTGGATATAATTGTACATTGAGAACGTCTTTCTAACATAAATTTGCATGGAATTCTAATACTAACCTAAGTGTCCCACCAATACGTTGATGTTCCAAAGTTATACCAATCCGATATAGATTACAACACTTCTAACCACGCTCCACAACTAGCTAGATAAAGGGTCACGTGTCTATATGCTCCATAGAAGACTAGGAACGCCAGTTTTAATTTGTTTTGATTGTCATGCCCTTAACTAAATTAGTTGCTTTGGTTAGGTTTTCCGAGGACAACTGCGAAGCTAGGTCTTCTCTATCTTGCATTTCGTCTCTCGAACTTGCTTATCTTTTCAGTTGTTAACTAATTTAATTATTTATTTGTTAATTATCCCGACAACACATGATCTTAAAGCCTAAAGGCAAGGTGTATCTTTTTTTCTCCTACTTTTTAAATGTTATTGGATGGAACTCTGTATTTTATGTAAACTCTCCAAAATCATTATTTATTATGCTATGGTCTATTAGTTATAACCTCAAGTAATATCTTACTTACACTTATATTCTTTTGAAGAACCACACACAAAATGATTTTATGTAAAAAGATATATTTTATTTATATTCATACTACTTTTTGGTTTGGAAGAGTTGTTTCTTTTTTCTATCTCGACTTGTTTAAAGTAATTAGTGATATTTTGAATTTAAACTGGATATATATCATGACACAATTATGTAGGTACACTGATGACGATCGATATGGACACGTTGAATTATTTCAGGATGAGCAAGTATATTTGTGGATGAGGCACAATAAGACAGTCGTGTTCTTTCTAACTAAAAATTGTATATTAAACCATTTCAAGCATGGACAAATATAGCTGTGTAACTTTTTGTATAATTTGATCTTCTTTTTCACAATCAAACAAAGAATATTTGTTTGGTTAATTTGAATATTATTTAATTTGAATTTGTGTCATTAAGAATTTATCTAGAAACAACCTTTTGTAATAATTGACACAAGATTACATGCGACACATAAAAAAAAAGTAATGCCATAAAAGCAGGGATGACTAAATGACTTCTATCTTATTTTCTCCATTATTATTGTATCTTAATGTCATGACCCAAAAATCACACCTGTCGTGATGACGCCTATCCCGATACTAGGCAAGCCGACAACATCAATAACCCACAATTTATTTTAAATATTGAAAACATATTAATTAATTTAAGGGGAAAACTCCCACCATTACTCAATATAATTTACTCCCAAAACCCGGTGTCACTCAGTACATGAGCATCTATACACTACAAGTCTCGAAAACATGATCCATAATAGTTTAAGATCAAATACAGTAAACAAGGAGATAGGGAAGGAGAGACAAGGTATGCGAAATACGGTAGCTACCTCTGAATCTCCGGAAAATCAAATGTGCGAAAGAATCAATACTCACCGTATCCGAAATCACCTGGATCTGCACACGAAGTGCAGGATGTAGTATGGGTACAACCAACTCAGTAAGTAACAATAATAAATAAGAACTGAAAGTAGTGACGAGCTTCTCAGCTAAGTCCAATTACAGTATTTTCCAACATAAAAGGGTAGGCATGCTTTCAAGTTCAACATTTAAAACTCCACAGTAATTTCATATCAACTTTGACTGAAACAGAAGAGAATGTTTTTTAGAAATTTTTCCAAAACAATGATAAATGACAGCTGAAATGCAGCAATAATGAAATTAATGCATCCTCTCAGNAACCTGTGTACCCAATTCTCGCTGCACTGCTCTCCAAAACTGTGATGTAAACTGTATGCCCCGATCTGAAATGATGGACACTAGCACACCGTGTAGGNCAGTATTTTCCAACATAAAAGGGTAGGCATGCTTTCAAGTTCAACATTTAAAACTCCACAGTAATTTCATATCAACTTTGACTGAAACAGAAGAGAATGTTTTTTAGAAATTTTTCCAAAACAATGATAAATGACAGCTGAAATGCAGCAATAATGAAATTAATGCATCCTCTCAGAGCAACAGTCACTCAATCCTCCCATTCACTCCAACCTCATAGTCACTCTTTCCTCACAATCACTCAGCACTCGGCACTCGCACTCGCACTCAGTAGGCACCTGCGCTCACTAGGGCTGTGTACAGACTCCAAAGGGGCTCCTTTAGCCCAAGCGCTATATCAAGCCAATCATAGCATAAATCAACAAAACATGCTGCGGCATGCAACCCGNTAAGTACTTCAAAATGCCCAATATACCGAGGGCTCAACTTGCCCTTCTTCCCGAACCTCAACACACCTTTCAAGTNCACTCGCACTCAGTAGGCACCTGCGCTCACTAGGGCTGTGTACAGACTCCAAAGGGGCTCCTTTAGCCCAAGCGCTATATCAAGCCAATCATAGCATAAATCAACAAAACATGCTGCGGCATGCAACCCGATCCCATAAATATCCTCACAATTAGGCCCTCGACCTCACTCAGTCATCAACCTCTCTAGTCTCTCAAGCTCTCAGAAATCATGATAAACAACCCAACAATAATGATATGATGCATCAATAAATAACAACTGAGACTGAGATATGATATGAAACGAATGAACATGACTGAGTGTGAAATTGTAATTTGAGCATATAATTCAACCACATAAATGACCTCAGCGGGTACCAACAATAACAACATATGCCTAAGCATGATTTTTAATACGAGTCTCAGTTCAATTTTCTCTAACACGTAGAGAATGTATGAATATCAACATATTATACAACTATACAGTTCCATGGAATTTGAACAAGTCATAATTCCTACAGTGCACGCCTACACGCCCGTCAGCTAGCATGTGCGTCACCTCAAAATTAATTACATAACACATAATTCAGGGTTTTATTTCCTCAGGACCAAATTTAGAAGTGTTATTTACCTCAACCCGTGTAATTCTTTATTCCGCTATGCCCTAACCACGAGAATTGGTCTCGGAAAGCCTCTTATCTAGCCACAATTAATTCGATTCAGTCAATACCAATTATTGTAATTAATTCCATAAGAAAATACGAATTTTTCAATAAAAATTCAAAATTAACTCAAAAGTCGCCCGTGGGACCCACATCTCAGAACCCGACAAAAGTTATAAAATATGAACGCACATCCACCCACGAGTCCAACCATATAGATTTCACCGAATTCTGACATCAACTCGACCCTCAAATCTTCAATTAAAGTCTTTGAAGATTTCTACNGAAGAATAATTAGTACCAACTGGAATAAAATGCGCGGACTTAGTCAACCGATCTACAATCACCCAAACCGCATAAAACTTCCTCAATGTCCGTGGAAGCTCAACTACGAAGTCCATGGTAATATGCTCCCATTTCGACTCCAGAACTTCAAGTCTCTGAAGTAATCCTCCTTGTCTCTGATGCTCGTACTTTACCTGNCCAAACTCGAAATTGAAGACTAGGGGTTAGAACCTTACCTCTTGGGTGAAGATCTTGTGATATTTCCTTGTTGGATTTCAAAGCTTGAACAAGATCTTGATGAACAAAGCACTTGAGCTTCTTCCTCTCTCTAGAACACTCTCCCTTCTCTCAAACAATGTGAGATTTTTGCTCTAAAATGAGCTTCAAGGGCTATAAATCGAAGTTGGGTCGAGTTAAAAATTAGAAAGAATTGAAGCCNAATAAAATGCGCGGACTTAGTCAACCGATCTACAATCACCCAAACCGCATAAAACTTCCTCAATGTCCGTGGAAGCTCAACTACGAAGTCCATGGTAATATGCTCCCATTTCGACTCCAGAACTTCAAGTCTCTGAAGTAATCCTCCTTGTCTCTGATGCTCGTACTTTACCTGTTGACAATTTAAACACCGAGCTACAAACCCAACTATATCTTTCTTGATTCGCCTCCACCAATAGTGCTGCCTCAAATCCTGATACATCTTCGCGGCACCTGGGTGAATGGAGTACCGTGAACTGTGAGCTTCCTGTAGAATCAACTCATATAAACCATCTACATTAGGCACACATAGTTTGCCCTGCATTCGTAATACATCGTTATCCCCAATAGTGACTTCCTTGGCATCACCGTGCTGGACCGTGTCCTCAAGGACATGTAGATGGAGATCATCATACTGACGCTCTATGATATGATCATAAAGAGAAGACTGAGAAACCACACAAGCCAAAACTCAATTCGGCTCCGAAATATCCAATCTAACAAACTGGTTAGCCAAGGACTGAACATCCAAGGCTAAAGGCCACTCTGCTACCGGTAAATATGCTAAGCTGCCCAAACTCTCCGCCTTACGACTCAAGGAATCGGCCACCACATTGACCTTTCTGGGATGATAGATAATGGTGATTTCATAATCCTTAAGCAACTCCAACCACCTCCATTGCCGCAAATTAGGATCCTTCTGTTTAAACAGATGCTGTAGACTCCGGTGATCGGTATAAACCTCACAATGGACACCATACAAATAATGCCGCCAAATCTTCAAGGCATGAACAATAGTTGCTAACTCAAGGTCGTGGACCGAATAATTCTTCTCATGTACCTTTAACTGTCTGAACGCATAGGCAAGCACCCTACCGTCTTGTATCAACACTGCGCCGAGACTAATACGTGATGCATCACAATACACATTATAAGACTCTGAACCTGTAGGGAACACCAATACTGGGGCCGTTGTCAAAGCTGTCTTGGGCTTCTGAAATCTCTCTTCAAACTCATCCGACCACCTGAACGGAGCACCTTTCTGAGTCAATTTGGTCAAAGGCGATGTAATATACGAGAAACCCTCCATAAAGTGACGATAATAACCATCTAAACTGTGAAAACTTCGAATCTCAGTAGCTAAAGATTGCCTGGGCCAACTCTGAACTACCTCTATTTTCTTCGGATCCACCTTAATACCTTCATTGGACACTATGTATCCCAAGAATGCCACCAAACTAAGCCAGAATTCACACTTAGAGAATTTGGCATACACTCTCTCATCTCTCAGCCTACGTAATACAACACCAAAGTGCTGTGCATGTCCTTNATCGCATATGTGATTGCATAATACGTATGCGGTCCGCAAACTGACCGCATAATTGAAGCTCCAAAACGAGGGTCGCCTGGATAGGTCTGCGGTGATTATGCAGCCCGCATACCTATTCTGCGGTCGCATAATGCACCGCAGAACAGGTCTACAATCGCATAATGCACCGCAGATTTTCTCAAATCTTGCCTCGCATCTGCTTCACTCTGCAGCCATTATGCGGTCCGCAAAGTGATTTTGCGACCCGCATAGTGGGCCGAAAAAATGTCCTCTTCTGTCGAAAAGTTTCATTTACTTCTCAGTGCATTGTTCAACCCAAAAAGTCCGAGCCGCGACGAGAGAAATTTCTATAACCTTTGTACTAATGTGTCTACCTTGGCACCACAAAACCTTAATTTTCTTAGCAAAAATTCTCCAGGGTCGTTACACATAAGTCAACATCGGTCAAGCTTTTCAACGTAAATTCTAAAACTTTGAACTAAGTGTTCCAAATCATTCCAAAACCTCACCGGACACGAACCAATTACCCCTGATAAGTCAAATACCAACTGAAAAGCACAATTTGAGCAGTAAATGGAAAGACGGGGTTGTAATACTCGAAACGACCGGCCGGGTCATTGAGTTCTCCCCCTCTTAAATAAACGTTTGTCCTCGAATGAGTTTAGAATTATACATGGAGTCTCAAATAGGTGTGGATATTTGCTCCGCATCTCCCGATCAATCTCCCATATAGCTTCTCCGACTGGATGGCCTCTCCACTGTACCTTCACTGATGTTATGTTCTTTAACCTCAACGTTTGAACCTGCCGGTCTAAAACAGCCACCGGCTCCACATCATAAGTCAAATTACCGTCCAGCTGCACTGTGCTTAAATCCAAAACATGCGACGGATCTCTGACATACTTTCGGAGCATAGATATATGAAACACTGGATGAACACTCGATAGACTAGGAGGCAATGCCAGTTCATAAGCCACCTATCCAATCTTCTTAAGTACTTCAAAATGCCCAATATACCGAGGGCTCAACTTGCCCTTCTTCCCGAACCTCAACACACCTTTCAAGTGTGAAATTTTGAGCAGAACCTTCTCCCCAACCATGTAAGCAACATCACGAACCTTCCTGTCGGCATAACTCTTCTGTCTAGACTGCGCCTTGCGAAAGCGTTCCTGAATCACTTTAACCTTCTCTAAAGCATCCTAAACCAAGTNTTGAGCAGAACCTACTCCCCAACCATGTAAGCAACATCACGAACCTTCCTGTCGGCATAACTCTTCTGTCTAGACTGCGCCTTGCGAAAGCGTTCCTGAATCACTTTAACCTTCTCTAAAGCATCCTAAACCAAGTCAGTACCCAATAAACTAGCTCACTCGGCTCAAACAAACCCACCAAAGACCGGCACCGTCTCCCATATAAAGCCTCATACGGAGCCATTTGAATACTCGACTGGTAGCTGTTATTGTAAGTAAACTCCGCGAGTGGCAGAAATTAATCCCAGCAACCCCCAAAATCAATGACGCAAGTGCGTAGCATATCCTATAATATCTGAATAGTATGCTCGGACTGTCCGTCCGTTTGAGGGTGAAATGCTATACTTAACTGNAGCTGCACTGTGCTTAAATCCAAAACATGCGACGGATCTCTGACATACTTTCGGAGCATAGATATATGAAACNGTACACCAGGATATCATCAATAAATACTACGACAAATGAATCAAGATATGGTTGAAACACACTATTCATCAAGTGCATAAATGCTGCTGGGGCGTTAGTTAGCCCAAAAGACATCACAAGAAATTCATAGTGGCCATAACGAGTCCTGAATGCCGTTTTTAGAATATCCGAATCCCGAATTTTTAAATGGTGATACCCTGACCTCAAGTCAATTTTGGAGAATACCCTCGCTCCCTGAAGCTAATCAAATAAGTCATCAATATGCGGCAAAGGATATTTATTCTTGATTGTAACCTTATTCAACTGTTTGTAATCGATGCACATCCGCATAGTACCATCTTTCTTTTTCACAAACAAAACGGGTGAACCAAAAGGTGATACACTAGGCCTAATAAACCCCTTTTCAAGGAGTTCCTAAAGTTGCTCTTTAAATTCTTTCAACTCAGCTGGTGCCATATGATACAAAGGAATAGAAATAGGTTGAGTTCCCGGTACCAAGTCAATACCAAAATCAATATCTCTGTCGGGTGGCATACCCGGCAAGTCTGCAGGAAATACATCCGGAAAGTCTCACACTACCGATACTGAATTGATAGGAGGAGTATCTATATCAACATCTCTCACAAAGGCTAAATATGACAAACATCCCTTCCCAACCATATGTTGGGCCTTCAAATAAGAAATTACCCTACTTGGAACATAATCTAGAGAACCTCTCCATTCAACCTTTGGCAACCCCGACATTGTCAATGTCACAGTTTTTGCATGACAGTACAGAATAGCATGACATGGAGACAACCAATACATACCCAGAATTACATCGAAATCAACCATATTGAGCAATAAAAGGTCAACTCTAGTCTCCAGATCCCCAATAGTTACCAGACACGACCGATACACATGGTCCACAATAATAGTATCGCCCACCGGCGTAGATACATGAACAGGTGAAACTAAGGACTCATGGGGCATATCCAGATAATGAGTAAAGTACGATGACACATACTAATAAGTAGAACCAGGGTTAAATAGTATAGAAGCCTCATTATGGCACACTGAGACCATACCTATGATTACTGCATCTGAGGCAACAATATCTGGCCTGGTAGGAAAAGCATAGAATTAGGCCTGACCGCCACCTGATCGGCCTTCCCCTCTTGGGAGACCCCTAGCTGCCTGATCCGCACCCCGAGCTGGTTGGGGGGTGGCGAAGTAACTGGTGCTGAAGTCATAATCTGACTCCTGTACTGCACTGGACCTCCTGAGCGACGAGGACACTACCTCCACATATGCCCAAACTCTCCGCACTCAAAGCAGCTCCCTGGTACTGGTGGTGGTGCGGACTGAATCGGGCCCCGAGGACCAGAATAACTGCTAGAAGCACCCGGTGCAAATGAATCCTGAACTGAAGGGGCACAGGACACTCTAGGTTGGAAGGGCACCGAGGGATGGCTGACCCTAATGAGAATTGTATGAACTATGGCTGGATGATGCTCCACGATGAACTGGACGACCCGTTTGAGAGTGTCTGTAAGGACGACCCCTACCGCGGTAAAACTGACCCCCCTGAAGGAACACCACTGAAATTACCTGGACCACGAAGCCTCTTGGACTCCCTCTCTCCACGTTCCTGGCTACGGACCATCTCTATCTGTCGAGCAATGTCAGCTACCTCATCAAAAGTAGCACCAGATACCCTCTCCCGAGTCATAAGTAATCGCAACTGATATATGAGGCCATCAATGAATCTCCTAGTCCTTTCCCTATCAGTGGGAACTAACCAAACCACGTGACCAGCCAACTCAACAAATCTCATCTCGTACTGTATCACAGACATGCCATCCTCACGTAACTACTCAAACTGTCTACGCAGCCCCTCTCTACAAAACTATGGCACAAACTTCTCCAAAACGAGAACGGAGAATTCCTGCCATGTAAGTGGTACTGCACTGACTGGTCTGCGCCTCTCATAGGCCTCCCACCATCTGAAGGTAGCCCCAGAAAACTGAAAAGTAGTGAACGAGACCCCATTGGTCTCTAGAATACCCGTTGTCCGAAGCATCCGTTGACACTTATCCAGAAAACCCTGAGCATCTTCTGACTCAGCACCGCTAAATGATGGAGGTCTAAGCCTCCCAAATCTCTCAAGTCTCCTCTGCTCATCATTTGCCATAACAGGGACTACCGGGGCCTAAGAAGTTATAGCTGGCTGGGCTGGTAGTGCGCCTGGTATCTGAAGTCCCTGCACTACCTACTCTGGAGCACGGGCAACATGGGTATGTGTAACTCCCCCGGCCTGAGAAGTGGCTGGTGCGGCTTGAGCCGAAACCACCTGAGCAAGGCCATTACAAACTGTCAATATCTGAGTCAAAGCCGCC
>AWOL01S0009167.1:138384-163161 GCA_000715115.1 Nicotiana otophora | reverse complement strand
TTTCTACACGAGTTTTGGAAGTTGAAAGATTCGGAGTTCATTAAGTTCGATTTGAGATGTGATTCATGATTTTGATGTTGTTAGGTGTGATTTGACGCCTCGAATAGGTCCGTGTTATATTACGGGACTTATTTGTATATTCGAACGGGGTCCCGATTGGCTCGAATGTATTTCTGGGTGGGTTTTGAGCGAGTCTAGGCATTTCGGCTCTGTGATGTTGTTCTGTAACGTTTGAAGTGCAGGGGCACATTTTGGAGTGCTGAGGCAAAGCCTCGGGTGTGGACCGCAGAGGAAAAGTATAACGACCCGGCTGGTCGTTTTAAGAGTTGTTGCCCCATTCCCCCATTTACTACTCATTCTGTACTTTATAACTGTTATGTGACTTGCAGGGGTAGTCGGTTCAGGTCCGGAGAGATTTCGGAATGAATTGAGATACTTAGTCTCAAGGTGAAAAGTTTTAGTTGAAAGAGTTGACCGGATGCTGACTTATATGAAAACAACCCCTCAATAGAATTTTGATGATTTCAATAGCTCCGTATGGTGATTTTGGACTTAGAAGCGTGTCCGAAAAATTATTTAGAGGTCCGTAGTTAAATTAGGCTTGAAATAGCTAAAATAGAAATTTAAGTTTGGAAGTTTGATCGAGGAATTAACGTTTTGATATAGGGGTCAGAATCCGATTCTGAAAATTTGAATAGGTCCTTTATGTCATTTATGACTTGTGTGCAAAATTTGAGGTCAATCGGACTTGATTTGATAGGTTTCAGCATTGAATGTAGAAGTTGAAAATTCTTAAGTTTCATTAAGCTTGAATTGAGGTATGATTCGTGTTTTTAGCGTTATTTGATGTGATTTGAGGTTTCGATTAAGTCTGCATGATGTTTTAGGACTTGTTGGTATATCGGACGGGGTCCCGAGTACCCCGAGTGTGATTCAGATCGAAATTGGATCAATTTTTGGACTTAGGCAAATTCTGAAATTTGCTGCTTCTGGTGTCATCGCACCTGCAGAGGGACTGACTCCAGGTGCGGACTTGCACAAGCGAGCTATGGCTCGCAGAAGCGGACAAAGGGCTGCCCAATTGGAGTCGCAGAAGCAGAAAGAGCTTCGCAGAAGCGAAGTCGCTTCTGCGATGGAACTCACCGTAGAAGCGAGGGTTGTGCGGAAGCAAAAGGAAAGGTCGCACCTGCGGTTGTGCAAAAGCGGACCATGTTCCGCAGGTGCGAAGGAGGCTGTTCATTGCTTCTTCGTAGAAACGGAAATGTGGTCACAAATGCGACTCCGCAGAAGCGACAATTGGTCCGCAGGTGCGAAAAGCCCTGGTCAGAACCTATAATTTGGGGGTTGGCCATTTCACCCATTTTTGGATTTTAAGAGCTCGGGTGAGGCGATTATCAGGATATTTTTCAAGAAAAACATTGGGGGTAAGTGTTCTTAACTCAATTTTGGTCAAATTATCCGAATCCATGGTTATTTTTAACATTTAATTGGTGATGTAAGTTGGAAAATTTAGAAAACCCTCTTGGTAATTTGAAGATTTGAGGGCCGAGTTGATGTCGGATTTTAGTAAAGCTTGTATGGTTGGACTCGTGGTTGAATGAACGCTCGTATTTTGTAACTTTTGTCGGGTTCCGAGATATGGGCCCCACAGACGATTTTTGGGTTACATTTTGGATTTTGTTAGAAAGTTTATATTTTCATATGGAATTTATTCCTATAATTTGTATTGATTGAATCAAATTAATTATGACTAGATTCGAGCCGATCGGAGTCGGACAATCGAGGGAAAGACATTCTTATTGATTGATTGAGCGTGGTTTGAGGTAAGTGACTTGTCTAACCTTATGTGAGAGAAATTCCCTTTAGGATTGGTATTGATATGAAAATTATGATGTGTTGAAAGTCGTGTACATGAGGTGACGAGTGTGTACACGGACTAAATGTGGAAGATAATGTCTTTAAATTGTGTAGATCACTTGTGATGACCCAATATGTTATCTTTAATTTTAAACATTCATTTCTATATTCTGAGACCTCGAATAGCACCCTTAAGCATCCCTCGATTTGCGGGCGCAGTCCGTAAAGTTTTTCGAAAAGTTTTTGTGTGAAAAATTGATTAAAATGTGAAATGGAGCTTCAAAACTCATTTGAGCTGACTTCGGTCAATGATTTGAGCAAATAGATCCGGATCAGTATTTTGACAGTTTCGGTAAACCCGTATCGTGATTTGGGACTTGGGCGTATGCCTGGAATCGAATTCGGAGGTCCCTACCTCGAATTATCGCCATTTAACGGAAACTAGAAATCTAAAGGCTACAGATTTCCAAAGTTTGACCGTGAATTTGACTTTATCGATATCGGACTCAGATTGAGATTCCGATAGTTGGAATAGCTCTGTTATGTCATTTATGACTTGTGCGCCAAATTTGAAATCATTCTGGATTCATTTAATACGTTTCAGCGCGGGTTTTGTAAAGTGAAAAGTTTGAAACTCATAAGTTCGAATCGAGGTGTGAATTATAATTTCGACATTATTTGATGTGATTTGAGACCCCGAGTAAGTCCGTATTATGTTACAGGACTTGTTGGAATATTTGGTTGAGGCCCCGAAAGCCTTGGGTAGATTTCAGATGGTTAACGGAATTTAATTTGGATATTCTAGAATGTTTCGACGTCGTTCTTTCAAGAATAAGTGGTATCACATTAAGCAAATGATCTCCAAATTTAGTTTTGATTGAAGTATTATATCCGTATTGAAATTTCGGAGCCATAGCAAAAAGAATCGTCGAATTCAGACATCGTATGTGAGAGTTATGCCCATTTTCGTGTTAGAAAAGATTTCCCGTTGCCGCCAGCGCCCAGGGTAGCGTGGGGCGCTAGCCCTGGTGCTGGGAATTGTTGGGGTTCTGGATGCGCTCGAAAATAGCAGAGGCTCTATAAACGGGGTTTTTGCCATTTTTGACAAAACAAGAGTTGGGGAGTTCTGGTAAGGCGAATTTTGGGCGATTTTCACGAGAAAATATTGGGGTAAGTGTTCCTTATCCTATATTGATTATATTTCATGATTCCATACTTATTTACATCATGAATCCGTGAATTTATGGAAGAAAAATCAGATTTTTATAAAATCTTCCAGAAATATAAAATAAAGATTCGAAGGTCAATCCGATGTCGAAATTCGATAATTTTTGTATGGTTGAACTCGTATCGGAACGAGTGTTCGGATTTCGTGAGTTTTTCGGGATTCGAGACGTGGGTCCCATTGTCAATTTTTAAAATGAATTTTAGATTTTAATCCAGAAAATTAGTAAATTCATACAGAATGAATTCCTACGATTCGTGTTGAGTATATTGAATTATCTGTGACTAGATTTAAAGCTTTCGGATACGAATTCGCGAGGCAAAGATTTATTGGAATCTTGAAATTGGTTGCGAAGCGAGGTAAGTGTCGTGGTTAACCTTGACTTGAGGGAATAGAATCCTTGAATTATTTGTTATGTGAATTCATGTGAACGATGTATAGGCAAGGTGACGAGTGTCTATACGTCGTCAAATTAATTATTTGCATAATTATTTGAAAATCATAAATTATTTTAAATCATGAATTAATTATTATATTAATTATTTCTCTCATATTCCTTTCTCAATATTATGCCTTGAATCCATGTTATAATTACTACATGCTTATTTGATTTATGTGACTTTAATTGTTATTTGACATTTAGCATACTAATTATTAAATTGCATATTTCCTCCTTAATTTCCACAATTAATTGCTACTTGTCATCACTTATTTCTAAATAAATCATAATTATTGTATGCTGGTTGTCTTATAATTTCATATTAATTGTTGCATTTATTGGAGTAATTTTTTTTATAAGAATTGGTAAATTATATTATTTGAGGAGCGGGTTCCACGTCGCAACAGAGATGAAACTGAATATATTAGAGAAGCGGGTTACACGCCGCAACAAAATTGATTGAAATGAATATATTGGAAGAGCGGGTTGCGCGCCGCAATAGAATTGATTGAAAAGATATATTGAGGATCGGGTTGCACGCCGCAACGAGATTAAATGAAAATGAATATATTGTGGGATCGGGTTGCACACCGCAACTGAATTGAATATGAATATATTGTGGGATCGGGTTGCACGACGCAACGGAAACTGATTGAAATAATAATTGGTTATGACTTCCGAGTTGGCTTTAACTGTTGAAATGAGTTACATGTTTTATTTCTATTATTGTTGTTATTATTATTATTGCGTACATGTTAATGTAAGTGACCTGCCTTAGCCTCATCACTACTTCGTCGAGGTTAGGCTCGACACTTACTGGGTACATGGGGTTAGTTGTTCTCATACTACACTCTGCACTTCTTGTGCAGATACCGGAGTTGGCCCCAGTGGCGTACAGTAGATTTGCTCGGATTCGGCTATTCGCAGGAGACTTGAGGTATAACTGTATGGCGTTCGCAGTTCTGAAGTCCCCTTCCACTTTATCGTAGCTGTGTATTTCTTTCAGACAGCTTCATTTTCATTCAAACCTTTATTTGTATTATTTTAGTAGCTCGTGCACTTGTGACACCAGTTCTAGGATGGTATTTAAACATCGCTATTATTATGAATTATTCACTCTATTTCAGGCTTTATTTTCGCATTTGTATCTTTGTTATTAATTAATTTAAAATTATTTAAAAATGGCAAATATTATTCTAACGTTGGCTTGCCTAGCAAGTGAAATGTTAGGCGCCATCACGGTCCCGAAGGTGGGAATTTCGGGTCGTGTCATGTTGGTATCAGAGCACTAGGTTACATAGGTCTCACGAGTCACGAGCAAGCTTAGTAGATTCTGAAGGATCGGTATGGAGACGTTTGTACTTATCTTTCAGTTTATATGGAGTTTAGGAATAATTTCAGTTCTATTCTTCTTTGTCGTGCGATTTTATTCTTTCATTGATGATTGAACTCTTCTATTCTTGTTCTCTCGCAAATGGCGAGAACACACACTACGTTTATAGCCGGACAGGAGCCAGAGCCCCCAGTGACAGCTACGACTAGGGGTAGAGGCCGAGGCCGAGGCAGAGGCAGAGCTCAATCTAGAGCTCGAGCAGTAACACCTGTTGTAGAACCTCAGCTGGATTTAAAAGTGGAGGTTCCAGCTTAGACGGTACCTATTGGACCAGTTCAGATTCCGGAAGGATTCATAGCTACTCTAGTACTTCAGGACGCTCTAGTCCGTTTGGTGAGTCTTTGTGATGACCCAAAATGTCATCTTTAAATTTAAAATTTAATTCTGTGTTCTATGACCTCGAAAAGCATTATTTATCACTCCTCGACTTGCGTGCGCAATCCGTAATTTTTTTTGGAAAGTTTTTATTTTGAAAAATAGATTAAGATGTGAAATAGAGCCTTAAAACTCAAGTGAGTTGACTTTGGTCAACATTTTGAGCAAACGGATCCAGATCAGTGTTTTGACCATTCCAGTAGGTCCGTATCGTGATTTGAAACTTGGACGTATGCCCGTAATTTAATTTGAAGGTCCCTAACTCAAGTTATGACCATTTAACGGAAACTAGTAATTTAAAGGCTAAAAATTATTAAGTTTAACCACGGGATTGACTTTTTGATATCGGAGCCGGAATCCGATTATGGAAATTTGAATAGCTCCGTTATATCATTTAGGACTTGTATGCCAAATTTAATGTCATTTCGGATTCATTTAATATGTTTTGGCACGAGATTTGAAAATTTAAAAGTTTAAAACTCAAAAGTTCGAATCGGGGTGTGAATTGTAATTTCAGCATTGTTTGACGTGATATTAGACCCCGAATAAGTCCGTATTGTGTTACGGGACTTGTTGGTATATTTGGACGGGGTCCCGAGTACCCCGAGTGTGATTCGAATCGAAATCGGAATAAGAACTGGACTTAAGGAAAAATCTGATATTTGGCCTTCTAGTGTAATCGCACCTGCGGATTTTGGACCGCAGGTGCGAGCTCACAGAAGCGAGCCTTCCATCGAAGAAGCGGCCTGGGAAAGCTAGGCAAAAGTCCGCAGGTGCGGAAACTTGCACGCAGTGGCGCGTCCGCAGAAGCGGACTCAATGATCGCAGAAGCGGAAGGCAGCGCAGGTGCGCATGTTTCCTCCGCAGATGCGAGGCCTCGCCTGGCAGGCCCCTTTCGCAGATGCGAGATGTTTCTCGCAAATGCGATCTCGCAAGTGCAAGACCAGGCACCGTAGGTGCGGAAATGCCTAGGCAGTGTATAAATCGAAGAGTCCGAGATTTTTACTCATTTGCGTCATTTTGAGCTTGGGTAAGGCGAATTCTTGGGCGATTTTCACGGAAAAAATTAGGGTAAGTGTTCCTTATCCTATATTGATTATATTTCGTAATTCCATACTCATTTACATCATGAATCCGTGAATTTTGTGGAAGAAAAATCATATTTTTATAAAAGCTTCCAAAAACGAAAATTTAAGATTTGAAGGTCCATTTGACATCGGAATTGGATAATATTTGTATGATTGAACTCGTAGCGGAACGGGTGTTTGAATTTTGCAAGTTTTTTTGGGATTTGAGATGTGGGTCCCACTGTCAAATTTTAAAATAAATTTCGGATTTTATCCGGAAAATTAGTAAATTCATATGGAATTAATTCCTATGATTCGTATTGAGTATATCGAATTGTTTGTGAATAGATTTGAAGCTTTTGGAGACAAATTTAAATGGAAAGTTGTGGTCGAGTAATTGATTGGAATTTGCAAAGAGAGGTAAGTGTCGTGGTTAACCTTGACTTGAGGGAATAGAACCCTTAAATTATTTGTTATGTGAATGCATGTGAATGACGTATAGGCGAGTTGACGAATGTCTATACGTCGTCAAATTAATTGTTTGCATAATTATTTAAAAATCCTAAATTTGTTTTAATACACGAATTAATTATTATAATAATTATTTCTCTCCTATTCTTTATCAAATATTAATTCTTGAATTCCTGCAATAATTGTTACATGATAATTGAATTATGTGCCTTAATTGTTATTTAACATTTAGCATACTAAATATTAAACTGCCTATTTTCTCCACGATTTTCACAATTAATTGTTAATTTCCATTGTTGTTTCATAAATAAATTATATTTACTGTGTACCTTGATGCTTAATAGTTTCTCATTGGACGTGGTATTTATTGGAGAAATATTTATTACATTTATGAGTTGTTTAAAGTTATATTGGGGAAACGGGTTGCGCGCCGCAACATAAATGAAAGTAAATATATAGATAATGGAGGATCGGATTGCACACCGCAATAGACTTATTAAAAAGTCCATATTGGGGGATCGGATTGCATGCTGCAATAGACTTATTAAAAAGTCCATATTAGGGGATCGGATTGCACGCCGCAATAAACTTATTTCAAAGTCAATATTGGGGGATCGGATTGCACGCCACAACAGACTTATTTAAAAGTCTATATATACTTGATTAAAATAAATATATGAGAGGATTAAAAATGAATATATTGTGGGAGCGGTTGCACGCTGCAACGGAAATTGGTTGAAATAATAATGGGTTATGACTGCTGAGTTGGCTTCAATTATTATAAATGAGTTACCTGATTTATTACTATTATTTGTTGTTGTTACTAATATTGCGTACAGGTTAATGTAAGTGACCCGCCTTAGTCTCGTCACTACTTCGTCGAGGTTAGGCTCAATACTTACCAGTACATGGGGTCGGTTATACTGATACTACACTTTGCACTTCTTGTGCAGATTTCGGAGTTGGTCCCAGCGGCGTACCATAAACTTGCTCGGCTTTCAGCTACTAGAGGAGACTTGAGGTATAGCTGCACAACGTCCGCAGTTCTGAAGTCCCCGTCTACTTTACTTTAGCTATATGTTTGTTTCCAGACAACTTTATTTTATTCAGACCTTTATTTGTATTATTCTAGAAGCTCGTGCACTTGTGACACAAATTCTGGGATGGTATTTAGATACCGTTATTTTTATGGATTATTAACTACATTTCAGACTTTACTTCCACATTTGTTTCTTTATTATTAATAAATTTTAAAAATTATTTTTAAATGGATTATATTATTATAACGTTGGCTTGCCTAGCAAGTGAAATGTTAGGCGTCATCACGGTCCCGAGGGTGGGAGTTTCGGGTCGTGACAGTTGGTATCAGAGCATTAGGTTACATAGGTCTCACGAGTCACGAGCAAGCTTAGTAGAGTCTGAAGGATCGGTACGGAGACGTCTGTACTTATCTCTCAGAGGCTATGAAGTTTAGGAACAATATCACTTCTTTCTTATTCCATCGTGCGAATTTATTCTATCATCGATGATTGAATCATTCTACTCTTATTCTCTCGCAGATGGTGAGAATACGTAATATATCTACCGATGAACAGGGACCAGAGCCCCCGGTGGCAACTATGGCCAGGGGTAGAGGTCGAGGCCGAGGTCATGCTAGAGGCCGAGGCAGAGCTCAGCCCAGAGCCCGAGGTAGAGCTCAGCTCAGAGCCCGAGCAGCAGCCCCAGCAGTGGAGACTCAGATAGAGCTTGACGGGGAGGTTCCAGTTCAAAATGCACCAGTTGGACTAGTTCAGGTTCCGAAAGGATTCATAGCTACTCCAGTACTTCAGGACGTTCTAGTCCGTTTGGTGAATCTTATGGAGGGCGTGGCCTAGAATGGTACATTTCCAGTGGAACCAGCCGTCTCACAGGCTGGGGGAGGAGCACAAACTCCCACTACTCCTGCTCCGTAGTAGATGCCTCCCTAGAATCAGGCTCCAGTAACCCCGCCAGTTGGGGTAGTTCAGCCGGTTGTTGCGGCACATACCGATGATAGGACTGCCATGTCTTTTGAGGCCTTATTGAGACTGGATAAATTTACTAAGCTCTTTCTAGTTCACTTCAGTGGTACACCTCCTGAGGACCCACATGATTATCTTGACCGCTGCCATGAGGTGCTGCGGAACATGGGTATACTTGAGACCAATGGGGTTGATTTTGCTGTATTTCATATGACAGGTTCCGCCAAGAGGTGGTGGCGAGATTATACATTGACCAAACCAGTTGGATCGCATGCACTTACCTGGGAGCAGTTCTCTAAGCTATTTCTGGTGAAGTTCCTTCCTATTACACTGAGAGAGGATTTCCGCAAGCAATTTGAGCGTCTACATCAGGGCAGTATGACTGTTACTCAATATGAGTCCCGTTTTGTGGATTTGGCCTGTCATGCTCTCCTTTTACTACCTACTGAGGGAGAGTGAGTGAGGAGGTTTAGTGAGGGACTCACTCACCCTATCAGGCATCAGATGGCCAAGGAGACCGGAAGTGAGATTTCTTTTGAGGCGTATGCTAATGTCGCAAGGAGGATCGAGATGGTTCTTGCACAGGAGAGAGGGCAGAGGTCTGATAAGAGGACTCATCAATTCGGTGGTTTCAGTGGTGCCTCATCTGGAGGCAGGGGTAATTTTGGTAGGGGTCATCCTCCCAAACCATTTCATTCAGCACTTCATGCATCTCACGGTGCTTCAGGGAGTCACGGTCTTGTTATACCTTACTATGAGCAGCCAGTATTCAGTGCACATTCAGCTCCTATCAGTGCACCACCACTCCAGAGTAACAACAGCGGTTATCCGACCCATTTGGGTCAGTTTCAGCTTCAGCAGCCACGACATCAGGATGAGTGTTATGAGTGTGGGAACATTGGTCACATCAGGAGGTATTGCCCTAGGTTGGCGAGTAACAGACCTTAACAAGATTCTTGTGCCATCATCCCGGCACCGGTTGCTTCACTGCCTGCTCAGCCAACTAGAGGTAGGGGTCAGGCAGCTAGAGGTGGATGTCAGTCCATTAGAGGTAGAGGTCAGGCCATTAGAGGTGGAGGTCAGACCGTTAGAGGTGGGGCTCAGCCTCGATTTTATGCTTTTCTAGCTAGGCCTGAGGCCGAGTCATCTGATGCTGTGNGATTTTATGCTTTTCCAGCTAGGCCTGAGGCCGAGTCATCTGATGCTGTGATCACAGGTATTATTCCAGTTTGCCATAGAGATGCTTCAGTTCTATTTGATCCAGGATCTACTTATTCCTATGTGTCCTCCTATTTTGCTTCATATTTGGTTGTGCCTTGGGATTCTCTGAGTGCTTCTGTGTGTGTATCTACACCGGTGGGAGACTTTGTTGTAGTAGATCATGTCTATCGTTCGTGTATGGTTACTATTGATAGTCTTAAGACTAGTGTGGATCTTCTACTTCTTGATATGGTAGCTTTTGATGTCATCTTGGGTATGGATTGGCTGTCACCTTATCATGATATATTGGATTATCATGCCAAGACAATGACCCTAGCCATGCCGGGGTTACCTCGGTTAGAGTGGAAAGGAACTTCTGGCCATTTTGCTAGCAGTGTTATTTCTTATATGAAAGCTTGGCGTATGGTCGATAAAAGGTGTCTAGCCTATTTGGCTTATATTCACGATTCCAATACGGATGTTCCTTCTATGGACTCAGTACCAGTTGTTCGTGAATTTCCAAAAGTATTTCCTGCAGATTTGCCGGGGATGTCACCCGACAGAGATATTGACTTCTGTATTGATTTGGCTCCGGGCACTCAGCCCATTTTTATTCTACCATACCGTATGGCGCCGCTAGAGTTGAAAGAATTGAAGGAGCAGTTACAAGACTTGCTTGATCAGGGATTCATTAGACCCAGTGTCTCGCCCTGGGGTGCACCAGTACTATTTGTAAAGAAGAAAGATGGCTCTATGCGGATGTGTGTAGATTATCGACAGTTGAACAAGGCCACTATCAAAAACAAATATCCGCTGCCAAGAATTGATGACTTATTTGATCAGCTGCAGGGTGCCAAGGTAATTTCGAAGATCGATTTGAGGTCTAGTTACCATCAGTTGAAGATTAGGGCATCTAATGTCTCTAAGACAGCTTTTCGGACTCGATATGGACATTACGAATTCCTAATGATGTCATTTGGGTTGACAAATGCCCCAACAACATTTATGGATTTGATGAGTCGGGTGCTCAAACCCTATTTGGATTCTTTTGTGGTTGTATTCATTGATGATATCTTGATTTACTCCAGCAGTCGAGAAGAGCATGAGCAGCATCTTCGGAGTGTGCTTCATACTTTGAAGAATAATCAGTTATAAGCCAAATTTTTAAAATGTGAGTTTTGGTTAGACTCAGTTGCCTTTTTGGGTCATGTTGTATCCGTAGAAGGCATAAAGGTGGATCCTAAGAAGATGGAGGTTGTTCAGAATTGGCCTAGACCTACTTCAGTTACAGAGATCCGGAGTTTTTTGGGTTTGGCAGGTTATTATAGTCGGTTCATGGAAGGGTTTTCATCTATAGCAAGCCCATTGACCAGACTGACCCAGAAAGGTGTCCCATTTAGATGGTCATTCGAGTGTGAGTTGAGCTTTCAGAAGCTCAAGACTGCTTTAACTGCTCCACCAGTGTTGGTATTACCCACAGGTTCAGGATCGTATATGGTATATTGTGATGCATCTCACATTGGGCTTGGTGCAGTATTAATGCAAGATGGTAGGGTGATTGCATATGCGTCGCGGCAGTTGAAAGTTCACAAGAAGAATTATCCTATTCATGACTTATAATTGGTAGCCATTGTTCATGCGCTGAAGATTTGGAGGCATTACCTCTACAGTATCTCGTGTGAGGTATTTACTGATCATCTTATACTTCAGTATCTGTTCAAAATAAAAGATCTTAATTTGAGGCAGAGAAGATGGTTGGAATTGTTGAAAGACTATGATATCACCATTTTGTATCACCCTGGAAAGGCTAATGCTTTAAGTAGAAAGGCTGTGAGTACGGGAAGTCTTGCGTATATTCCGGTTGGTGAGAGGCCGTTAGCTGCAGATGTTCAGACCTTGGCTAATCAGTTCGTGAGGTTAGATGTTTTAGAACCTAGTCTGGTTCTAGCTTGCACAGTCGCTTGGTCTTCTTTATATTAGCGCATCAGAGAGCGGCAGTATGATGATCCTTATTTACTTGTCCTTAAGGACACGGTACGGCACGGTGATGCCAAACAGGTTGTTGTAGGGAAAGATGAAGTTCTACGAATGTAGGGTCGTATTTGTGTGCCTAATGTTGACAGACTTCGTGAATTAATTCTTGAAGAGGCACACAGTTCCAGGTATTCTATTCATCCAGGTACCGCCAAAATGTATCAAGATTTGCGGCAACATTATTTGTGGAGGAGAATGAAAAAGGATATAGTTGCATATGTAGCTCGGTGTCTGAATTGTCAGCAAGTTAAGTACGAGCATCAGAGACCTGGTGGTTGCTTCAGAAGTTAGAAATTCCTGAGTGGAAATGGGAGCGTATCACTATGGATTTTGTTGTTGGACTCCCACGGACTCAGAGAAAATTTGACGCAGTTTGGGTCATTATGGACAGGTTTACAAAGTCAGCACATTTCATTCCAGTGGTAGTTACCTATTCTTCAAAGAGGTTAGCTGAAATTTACATTTGTGAGATTGTCCGCCTTCACGGTGTGCCCGTGTCTATTATTTCAGATCGAGGTACGTAGTTTAACTCACACTTCCGGAGGGCTATACAACGTGAGTTAGGCACGCGGGTTGAGTTGAGTACAACATTTCATCCACAGACTAACGGACAGTTAGAGCGCACCATTTAGATAATGGAAGATATGCTTCGCGCTTGTGTTATAGACTTTGGAGGTTCTTGGGATCAGTTCTTGGCACTTGCGGAGTTTGCTTATAATAATAGCTACCGTTCAAGCATTCAGATGGCTCCATATGAGGCATTATACGGAAGGCGATGCCGTTCGCCAGTTGGATGGTTTTAACGGGGAGAGGCTCGGTTGTTGGGTACCAATTTGGTATAGGATGCTTCGGATAAGGTCAAAGTTATTCAGGATCGACTTCGCACAGCTCAGTCTAGGCAAAAGAGTTATGCCGGCCGTAAATTTCATGATATTGCATTCATGGTTGGAGAACGAATATTACTCCGGGTTTCACCTATGAAAGGTGTAATGAGGTTCAGAAAGAAGGGCAAGTTGAGCCCTAGGTATATTGGACCCTTTGAAATTCTTGAAAGGGTGGGTGAAGTAGCCTACATGCTTGCATTACCACCTAGTTTATCAGAAGTTCATTCGGTGTTTCATGTGTCTATGCTCCGAAAATATCATGGTGATCCGTCCCATGTGTTAGATTTCAGCTCAGTCTAATTAGACAAAGATTTGACTTACGAGGAGGAGTGGGTGGCTATTCTAGCCCGGCAGGTTCGATAGTTGAGGTCTAAGAGTTATCCTTCAGTTAGAGTGCAATGGCGAGGTTAGTCGGTAGAGGCATCTACCTGGGAGTCCGAGTCGGACATGCAGAGTAAATATCCACACTTATTCACCAGCTCAGATATTTCTTTTCTAACTTCGTTCGAGGACGAACATTTATTTTAGAGGGAGAATGTGATAAACCAAAATGTCATCTTTAAATGTAAAAATTAATTATGTGTTCTATGACCTCGAAAATCACTATTTATCACTCCTCGACTTGCGTGCACAGTCCGTAAATATTTTCGGAAAGTTTTTATGTGAAAAATGGATTAAGATGTGAAATAGAGCCTTAAAACTCAACTAAGTTGACTTTGGTCAACATTTTGAGCAAATGGATCCGGATCATTGTTTTGACAGTTCCGATAGGTCCGTATCGTGATTTAGGACTTGGGCGTATGCCCGAAATTTAATTTGGAGGTCCCTAGCTCAAGTTATGACCATTTAACGGAAACTAGTAATTTAAAGGCTAAAGATTTCCAAGTTTGACCACGAGATTGATTTTTTGATATCGGAGCCGGAATCCGATTCTGGAAATTGGAATAGCTCCGTTATGTCATTTAGAACTTGTGTGTTAAATTTGAATTCATTCCGTATTCATTTAATATGTTTTGGCACGAGATTTACAAATTTAAAAGTTTAAAACTCAAAAATTCGAATCGGGGTGTGGATTGTAATTTAAGCGTTGTTTGACGTGATTTTAGACCCCGAGTAAGTCCGTATTATGTTATGGGACTTGTTGGTATATTCGGACGGGGTCTCAAGTACCCCGAGTGTGATTCGAATCGAAATCGAAACAGGAATTGGACTTAAGGAAAAATCTGATATTTGGCCTTCTGGTGTAATCGCACCTGCGGATTTTGGACCACAGGTGCGAGCTCGCAGAAGCGATCCTTCCATCGTAGAAGAGGCCTGGGCAAGCTGGGCAAAAATCTGCAGGTGCGAAAACTTGCACGCACTCGCGCGTCCGCAGAAGCTGACTCAACGATCGCAGAAGCGGAAGGCAGCGCCGGTGCGCATTTTTCCTCCACAGATGCGAGGCCTCGCCTGGCAGCCCCCTTTCGCAGATGAGAGATTTTTCTCGCAAATGCGAGCTCGCAAGTGCGAGCCCAGGCACCGCAGGTGCAGAAATGCCTGGGCAGTGTATAAATCTAAGAGTCCGAGATTTGTACTCATTTTGGTCATTTTGAGCTCGGGTAAGGCGAATTCTTGGGCGATTTTCACGGAAAAGATTGGGGTACGTATTCCTTATCCTATATTAATTATATTGCATGAGTCCATACTCATTTACATCATGAATCCATGAATTTATGGAAGAAAAATTAGATTTTTATAAAATTTTCCAAAAACAAAAATTTAAGATTTGAAGGTCCATTTGACATCGGAATTGGATAATTTTTGTATGGTTGAACTCGTAACGGAACGGGTGTTCGAATTTCGCGAGTTTTTCTGGGATTTGAGATGTGGGTCCCACTGACGAATTTTAAAATGAATTTTGGATTTTATTTGGAAAATTAGTAAATTCATATAGAATTAATACCTATGATTCATATTGAGTATATCGAATTGTTTGCGAATAGATTTGAATCTATTGGAGATAAATTTTAAAGGAAAAGTTGTGGTCAAGTAATTGATTGGAATTTGCAAAACGAGGTAAGTGTCGTGAATAACCTTGACTTGAGGGAATAGAACCCTTAAATTATTTGTTATGTGAAATGTATGTGAATGACGTATAGGCGAGGTGACGAGTGTCTATACGTCGTCAAATTAATTGTTTGTATAATTATTTAAAAATCCTAAATTTGTTTTAATACACAAATTAATTTTATAATAATGTTTTCTCTCCTATTCTTTATCAAATATTAATTCTTGAATTCCTGCAATAATTGTTACATGATAATTGATTTATGTACCTTAATTGTTATTTGACATTTAGCATACTAAATATTAAACTGCCTATTTTCTCCATAATTTTCACAATTAATTGTTAATTGCCATTGTTTGTTCATAAATAAATTATATTTATTGTGTACCTTGATGCTTAATAGTTTCTCATTGGATGTGGTATTTATTGGAGAAATTTTTATTACATTTATGAGTTGTTTAAAGTTATATTGGGGGAACGGGTTGCACGCCGCAACGAAAATAAAAGTAAATATATATAATGAGGGATCGGATTGCACGCCGCAATAGACTTATTAAAAAGTCCATATTGGGGGATTGGATTGCACGCCGCAATAGACTTACTAAAAAGTCCATATTGGGGGATCAGATTGCACGCCGCAATAGACTTACTAAAAAGTCCATATTGGGGGATCAGATTGCACGCCGCAATAGACTTATTTAAAAGTCAATATTGGAGGATCGGATTGCATGCCGCAACAGACTTATTTAAAAGTCTATATATACTTGATTAAAATAAATATATGAGAGGATTGGAAATGAATATATTGTGGGAGCGGTTGCACGCTGCAACGGAAATTGGTTGAAATATTAATGGGTTATGATTGCTGAGTTGGCTTCAATTATTATAAATGAGTTACCTGATTTATTTCTATTATTTGTTGTTGTTACTAATATTGCGTACAGGTTAATGTAAGTGACCCGCCTTAGCGTCGTCACTACTTCGTCGAGGTTAGGCTCAGCACTTACTAGTACATGGGGTCGGTTGTACTGATACTACACTCTGCACTTTTTGTGCAGATTTCGGAGTTGGTCCCAGCGGCGTACCATAGACTTGCTCGGATTTCAGATACTAGAGGATACTTGAGGTATAACTGCACGGCGTCCGTAGTTCTGAAGTCCCTGTCTACTTTACTTTAGCTGTGTGTTTGTTTCTAGACAACTTTATTTTATTCAGACATTTATTTGTATTATTCTAGAAGCTCGTACACTTGTGACACAAATTCTGGGATGGTATTTAGACACCGTTATTTTTATGGATATTCACTACATTTTAGACTTTACTTCTGCATTTGTTTCCTTATTATTAATAAATTTTTAAAATTGTTTTAAAATGGATTATATTATTCTAACGTTGGCTTGCCTAGCAAATGAAATGTTAGACGCCATCATGGTCCCGAGGGTGAGAATTTCGGGTCGTGACAGTCTTATGGAGGGTGTGGCCCAAAATGGCACATTTCCAGTGGCACCAGCCGTCTCACAGGGTGGGGGGAGGAGCACAAACTCCCACTACTCCCTCTTCGGGGCAGACAATTCCCCAGTATCAGGCTCCAATAGCCCATCCAGTTGGGGAAGTTCAACCAGTTGTTGCAGGATAGGCCGATGATAGGCCTGCTTTGTCTTCTAAGGCTTTGTTAAGGTTGGACAAGTTTACCAAGCTATTTCCAATCCATTTCAGCGGTACACCTTCTGAGGACCCACATGATTTTCTTGACTGCTGCTATGAAGTATTGCAGAACATGGGGATAGTCGAAAGAAATGAGGTTGATTTTGCTGTGTTTCAGATGACTGGTTCTGCCAAGATGTGGTGGAAAGCTTATGTATTTACTAGTTCGCATGCACTTACCTGGGAGCAGTTCGCAGCTATTTCTAGAGAAGTTCCTTCCTATCACACTAAGGGAGAATTACCGCAAGCAGTTTGAGTGTCTCCAACAGGGCAGTATGTCAGTCACTTAGTATGAGACCCGTGTAACGACCTGACCAGTCATTTTGAGTTCTAGCATGCTGTTCAGCAATTTGAGGCCTTGAGAAGCTTCACTTCATGTATTGTGACTTGCACGTGTAATCGAAATTTAATTTTGAGAAGTTCGGAGCTGATTTGCAAAGAAAATTCTCATATTAGAAGCTTTAAGTTGGAAGAATTGACTAAGGTTGGACTTCTGAGTAAATGACATCGGAATCATGATTTGAAGGTTCCAATAGGTTCGTATGATGAATTCGGACTTGGGCGTATATGTGGGTCGAGTGTCGGGTAGCCCGAGGGTATTTCGGCGCTTGTTACTGAATGTTGGCATTTTGAAGGTTTAATAATTTCCTAAGTTTGGGTTGTAGTAGGCTTTGATGTTATCGATGTCCGTTTGGGATTCCGAGCCCGGGAATAGTTCTGTATGGTGATTTTGGTCTTAAGTGCGTATCTAGTCGTTGATTTGGAGGTTCGTAGGTCATTGCGACGTCAATTGGCGATAGTTGGAAATTTGGATGATTTTGAGAAATTTGACCGGGAGTGGACTTTTTGATATCGGGGTCGGATTCCGATTCCAGAAGTTGGAGTAGGTTCGTAATGTATATTATGACTTGTGTGCAAAGTTTTAGGTCAATCGGACGTGATTTGATAGGTTTCGACATCGATTGTAGAAGTTTGAAGTTTCAAAGTTTATTAAGTTTGAATTGGAGGGTGATTCGTGTTTTTAGCGTTATTGGATGTGGTTTAAAGGCTCAACTAAGTTCGTATGATGTTTTAGGACCTTTTGGTATATTGGGTTAAGGTCCCGAGGGCTTCGGGTGCATTCCAGAGAGTTAACAGATCGATTTTTGAACTAAGGGAATGCTGGGATGTTTCTGGTTGCTGGTGCAATCGCACCTGCGGAAAAAGGGCCGCAGGTGCGACACCGCAAAAGCGGCCAGGCAAGCGCAGGAGTGAGTTTCCATGGGCAGTGCTGGGACCGCAGATACAGTCATCTCACCGCAAAAGCGGGACCGCACATGCAGAGTGGTCAGCGCAGAAGCGAGGGCGCAAATGCGCATAAGGGCCGCAGAAGCGGCGGACGATCTGGACTTGGGTTCTCGCAGGTGCGAGACTTGGATCCACATAAGAGGCTATCGCAGGAGCGACCTTCTGGGCCGCAGATGCGGAAATCGCGATTGGGAAGAACCCTTTAAGTTCGAGGGTTCGATATTTTCACCCATATTTTCGGATTTTGGAGCCCGATTTGGGCGACTTTTGAGAGGAATTTCACCACACAACTTGGGGTAAGTGTTCTTGAATCCCTTGTAATTATATTTCATGAATTAATCTTCATTTATTGTGTATGATTATTGAATCTTCAAGAGAAATCGAAGGAAATTTCTATAATATCATAAAAATGAATTTTCGAGTTTTTAATACCGATTCAGAGTCGGATTTGAGTGAAATTAGTATGGTTGAACTCATAATTGGATGGATTGTCGGATGTTGTGAGTTTTCTCGGGGTTTCGAGATGTGGGCCCAATGCCAACGTTTCGAGCGGAATTGGAAATTTGTTGAAATTGATTAATTATGGGTATTATAACACATTTTGATTAGTTTGCACCTTGTTTGTATAGTTTTGGATCGACAAGCATCGGTTTGAGGTGTTAGAGTGGTGTTGGAGCCAGCTATGGAGCTTCGAGTGAGGTAAGTCTCTTGTCTTACCTTGTAAGAGGGAATTTACCCCATAGGTGATTTAAATTAATAATTTTTGCTAATTATGGGGGCTACGTACGCACGAGGTGACGAGAGTCCGCGCATAGCTACTAATTATGCTATGTCCGGGTAGTTTAGGACTCAAATCATGAATTACTTGTAATAATTGTATCCTTTATTTAATTAAAGTACTGAAATTATATTGGAAATTTTTAGAATAAATAGTAAAAGATCGAAATTTCACACACTTGAATTTTTGTGCAAATTACTTGACCATTAATAGAAATTGTACATCCTTATGTGTTAGCCTTGTGATAACTTCTCATTCCGGAGGTTCATAAGAAAATGTCCTCCTTTCTTGTGGAGCAGGCCGAATGCCTCGACAGTATAGATGCATCTATGGATCGTGTCGCACGTCCCTCGGCAGTGTACACGACACTCTGGATTGGGCCTACGACCTCGACAGAAATAGTGCCTAATAATAATATTACATGATACCTTGATTTTCTATTGCAGCTTGTGAAGCTAATTGATTAATTGGAAATTATTAAATCTAAAGGAATTATTTATTTTCGCTTGTTAAGAAAATTATTGTTATTCACATAAATCATATCTATTTAAATATTTCTATTTTAATATTATTGACCCATAATGAGTGTCAAAGTCGCCCTCTTGTCACTACTTCTTCGAGATTAGACTTGATACTTACTGGGTACACGTTATTTACGTACGCATACTGCACTTGTTGCACATTTTTGTGCAGGTACATGTATGTTTAATGATATTTTGGGCGTAGAGACGCAGCTATCGCGGGAACATACGGTGAGCTGCATTCCATTCTACGAATCCGCAGCTACAGAGTCTCCATCAAAGTTATTTATATACTCCTGTCTAACTTGTATCTCATACATATGTTGCATTTATCATATTTGTCCTAGCTGATGCTCATGCACTTGTGACACCGGGTTTTTGGGGTTCTTACTGGATGTTTGGTATGGCAGTTCATATAACCATCATTACTTCACTCTGTAAATCCTATTTTATGCCAATTAATGGAAATATTGATTTCAAAGGTAATAAATATGGGTAATTGAATTAGTAAATTACCGTTGGCTTGCCTGGCACGGTGTTATGCGCCATCACGATCTACAATGGACTTTGGGTTGTGACAACCCGTTTTGTGGATCTAGCCCGCCATGCTTTTCTTCTACTTCCTACCGAGAGAGAGAGAGAGAGAGAGAGAGAGAGAGGGTGAGGAGGTTCATTGATGGACTTGTTCAACCTATCAAGCTACAGATGGCCAAGGAGACTGGGAGTGAGATTTCTTTTCAGACGGCTGCTAATGTCGCCAGGCGAATCAAGATGGTTCTTTCACAGGAGAGAGGGCCAGTGTCAGATAAGAGGCCCCGTCATTCCGGTAATTTCAGAGGCGCCTCATCTGGAGACATGAGTACTTATGGTAGGGGTCATCCTCCCAAGACATTTTATTCAACACTTCAGACTTCTCACAGTGCTTCAGGGAGTCAAGGTCCTTATGTTCCTTACCCTGGACAGCCAACATTTAGTGCACATTCAGCTTCTATTAGTGCACCACCACTCCAGAGTCACTATGGCAGCTATCCTACCCGTTCGGGTCAGCTTCAGCTTCAGCAGCCACAGCAGTAGGATGGGTGTTATAAGTGTGGGAATATTGGACACATTAAGAGGCATTGCCTTAGGTTGTTGAGCAACAGATCTTAGTAGAATTCTCGTTCCATTATACCAGCACCGATTTCTTCACCGCTCGCCCGGCCATCTAGGGGCAGGGGTCAGACAACTAGAGGTAGAGGTTAGGTTGTTAGAGGTGGAGACCAGCCAGTTAAGAGCCGTCCCAGAGATACAACTGTGAGTGGTGGTGCCCAACCCCAATTTTATGCTTTTCCAGCTAGGCCTGAGGCCGAGTTATCCGATGTCGTGATCACATGTATTGTTCCAGTTTTCCATAGAGAAGCTTCAGTTTTATTTGATCCAGGATCTACTTATTACTATGTGTTCTCCTACTTTGCTTCATATTTGGTTGTGCCTCGTGATTCTCTGAGTGCTTCTATGTATGTGTCCACACCGGTGGGAGATTCTATTGTCGTAAATCATGTCTATCGTTCATGTGTGATTACTATCGGGAGTCTTGAGACTAGCATAGATCTTCTACTTCTTGATATGGTAGATTTTGATGTCATCTTGGGTATGGATTGGCTATCACCTTATCATTATATATTGGATTGTCACGCCAAAATGGTGACCTTATCCATGCCGGTGTTACCTCGAATAGAGTGGAAAGGGACCCTTGGTCATTCCACCAGCAAGGTTTTTTCTTACGTGAAAGCTCGACGTATGGTCGAGAAGGGGTGTCTAGCTTATTTGGCTTATATTCGCGATCCCAGTGCGGATATTACTTCTATGGACTCAGTATCAGTTGTTCATGAATTTCCAGAAGTATTTCCTGCAAATTTGCCGGGGATGTCACCCGATAGCAATATTGACTTCTGTATTGATTTGGCTCTGGGCACTTAGCCCATTTTTATTCCAATATACCGTATGGCATCACCGAAGTTGAAAGAATTGAAGGAGAAGTTACAAGACTTTCTTGAGCAGGGATTCATTAGACCTAGTGTCTCGCCCTGGGGTGCATTAGTGTTATTTGTAAAGAAAAAAGATGGTTCAATGCAGATGTGTATAGATTAGCGGCAGTTGAACAAGTATCCATTGCCAAGAATTGATGACTTATTCGATCAGCTTCAGGGTGCCAAGGTGTTTTCAAAGATCGATTTGAGGCCTGGTTACCATCAGTTGAAGATTAGGGTATTCGATGTTCCTAAGATAACCTTTCGGACTCGGTATGGGCATTATGAATTCCTAGTGATGTTATTTGGGCTGACAAATGCCCCAGCAAAATTTATGGATTAACCGGGTATTCAAGCCCTATTTAGATTCATTTGTGGTGGTATTCATTGATGATATCTTGATTTACTCCGATAGTCAAGAGAAGCATGAGCAGCATCTTCAGATTGTGCTTTAGACTTTGAAGAATAATCAGTCATATGCCAAATTTTCAAAATGCGAATTTTGTTTAGACTCAGTTGCCTTTTTGGGGAATGTTGTATCGGTAGAAGGCATAAACGTGGATCCTAAGAAGATTGAGGCAGTTCAGAATTGGCCTAGACCTACTTCAGCTATAGAGATCCGGAGTTTCCTGGGGTTAGCAGGTTACTACCGCCGATTTGTGGAGAGGTTTTCATCCATAGCATCCCCAATTACCAAATTGACCCAGAAGGGTGTCCCATTCATATGGTCAGACGAGTGTGAGTTGAGCTTTCAGAAGCTCAAGACTGCTTTGACTACAGCGCCAGTGTTGGTATTGCCCACAGGTTCATGATCTTATACGGTGTATTGTGATGCATCTCGCATTGGGCTTGGTGCAGTATTAATGCAAGATGGCAGAGTGATTGCATATGTGTCGCGGCAGTTGAAGGTTCATGAGAAAAATTACCTTGTTCATGACTTAGAATTGGCAGCCATTTTTCATGAGCTGAAGATTTGGAGGCATTACCTTTACTGTGTCTCGTGTGAGGTATTCACTGATCATCGTAGTCTACAGTATCTGTTCAAACAAAAATATCTCAATTTGAGGCAGAGAAGATGGTTGGAGCTGTTGAAAAAATATGATATTACCATTTTGTATCACCCCGGAAAGGCCAATGTGGTGGCCAATGCTTTGAGTAGAAAGGCTGTGAGTATGGGCAGATATTGGAAGATATGCTTCGCGCTTGTGTTATAGACTTTGGAGGTTCTTGGGATCAGTTCTTGCCACTTGCGGAATTTGCCTATAATAACAACTACCAGTCGAGCATTCAGATGGCTCCGTATGAAGCATTATATGGGTGGCGATGTCGTTCTCCAGTTGGCTGGTTTGAACCGGGAGAGTGTTACACCCCATGTTTTTGTACGTAAAAGTACGTCGTAATTCAATTGATGTAAGCTTGAAAATGAGATCTTCTTTGAAAGTATAGAAAGTGATTTAATGATGTTATGTCTCATTTTCGCAAGCCTTTAAGAGTTATCATTCGGGGACAAATGTTTCTAAGGGGACATGTTGTTACACCCCGTACTTTAGACGTCACTGTCATTATAGGATTATCTAATGTAAGCTCAAAAAGGATGAAATCCTTCTATAATGATAAGAAAGGTTTACCGAAATCTTAAGTAAGTTAAGATGAACATGAGACTTTTTAATCATGATTTAAATGAGTTTAAAGTAATGATATGACTATATATGATGTATGGATATGAAATATAAAGTTTGGGAAAAAACGGATATAAGTTGCGGAAACATCGAGCTGAGATTTGTCTTGTAACGAGCCATTTTGAGAAATTAATTCGTAAGCTTTATAATGTCATTTTGGGACATATATCATATCAAAATTAAGGTATTTGAACCTAGTTTCCAACTGTCCAAACTAGTTATTCATACGATATCGGGGTAGAGAAATATGGATTTTTAAAATAGGGTCGCCAAGTCATGTCGCCAAACTTCGGAGGAAATGGCAGATTTATAGGGTTTGTGAGGTATTTTTCTCCCAATATATTGAGAGTTACATGGATATATTTATATTTAATTAAATCCCTATGTATCTAGTTTCTTATTCCGCAAACCGTTCGTCAATACGACTTCGGTGTAGAGAGATATTTGTATTTTTGTGAGACTGCATAGGAAGCCCCTATGGGACCCACTTGGTCGGGGCCCGACCTTCACTTATTCTTATCTCGTTTTTGGGATGAGCTTTGGTCATTTTTTGTCCTCCTTCCAGAATCACACTCGCCAAACCCTCCCAAACAGTTTCCCAAAGGCTCCAAACAAATTCTAAAGAAATACACCATAATTAAACATCAAAGTTAGTCTAAGTGAAGAAGAGAGTCTCTATGGTGTTGTGATGTGATTAAGGGTGCTTGTAAGCTAAGGGAAGCTTTGGTTCGAGATTTTTCAGATTAGGTAAGGTATGTATAACACCCTACTTCTTGGTATTAATCTTATCTATGTGTTGGCTGAGTTGTTTGAGTGAAAATCTACAAGATAGTAATTGACATGGCATAAGGAATCATTATCATTTTTTGTGGGCTGTATTGAGGCTATATATATGGTTTGTTGTGGCTGAAAATTAATATAAATAGTTTTATTATGTTGTGGTTGCTGTTTTTTAGCTTATCTATGCGCTAATTCAGTGAATTGAAGAAAATAACATGAAAAACAAGAGGTTGACGATAAAGGTTAAGGTGCTAGGCGTGTGGACTATTTTTGAAGATTATTCTTATGATGTTTTGGGATGAAAATCATATGGTAAGCATAAGTATGATGTTATATAAGTTGTAGGCAGATTCATGGAAAAAGAATTGGATTAATTTATATTTTGTTAATTGTAAATCGAGTTTGCCGCTCAAAATGGTTGTTGAACTAATCAGAGAGCTTCTTGTGAATTATATTATTGTTGTTTGGGATATTTGGTGACTTTTAGTAACTTATGGGATGTAGTAAAAACAGGGGAAGTGCTGTCCATTTTCTTGTAGAATATTGGCTTTTGAAATATGGGAGTTACAATACTTATATGATGACGAGGAAGTCGGTTTACTCATTGTACACGTAAGAAGCTCATATTGAGCTTGGTTGATGATTGGAGAGAAGATTGCAAAGGTATGTTAAGGCTATCCCTTCTTTTCTTTTGGTATGATCCATATGATGCAACGAAATGATCAAGCACGCAACTTTCACAAATGATTCTATTCTTAGAAGTACTAGGGGTGCCTATGTTCTTAATTTCCCATGTGTCCTATTATTCTATCGTCTGTTCATAGGTCTCAGAAAATACGTAAGTTGATAAAGTTTATTTCATGATATTATTCGAAGGCATATTGATCTTATGACATTCCGAGAGATCTTATTAACTTACTTCTTACGCATTGCATTCATTTATAGATGTACATTGACCCATGACCAGATGGAGTTATATACGTATATATATATATATATATATATATATATATATATATGCGTATAT
>AWOL01S0009167.1:94926-131285 GCA_000715115.1 Nicotiana otophora | reverse complement strand
TTATTTTGGCAAGTTAAATTATTTGAGCACTTGAGGTGCAAATTGTGATATATTGTGATATTGATACGCATGCGGTGGTATAAGGTCTGGGTGTTGAAACGCATGCGGTGAGATAAGGGTGGCTTGATACGCGTGGCTAGTAGGGGAACTACTAGAAGTCATGCGGTGTGATAAGGGTGGTTAAAACGCGGGATGCTATTTCGGAAAAAAATAATTTCTTTAAAATTAAATGTGAAGGCTCCCGCGGTGATATAAGGAAATGAGATATTGTGAATTTATTTATGATTTTGGGACTACGAGGCGGTACCTCGGGAGAGACCTTGTTGATATTTCTTTATGGCTGAATTTGCCTTTGAATATTTTGGTGATTTCTTTATAGTGGTAAATTTCTGTTTTCTTTCCGCGAGGTATTATTTACCCTTATTCTGTGTAGTTAAATTGTGACATACTACTTACTTGATGCATTCCTATTGTCATTTTATTGTTATTATATTGTTAAAAGTTTCACCATGTCTTTTATTATTTCCAGTAGGGCCTGACCTGACCTCGTCACTACTCTACCGAGGTTAGGCTTGGCACTCGCTGGGTACCGCTGTGGTGTACTCATACTACGCTTCTACACATTTGTTTGTGCAGATCCAGGTACTCCCTACCAGCCTAGATATCAGTGGAATATGTAGCTCGATGCCTAAATTTCCAGCACGTGAAGTATGAGCATCAACGACCGGGTGAATTGCTTCAGAAGTTAGAGATTTCAAAATGTAAATGGGAGCGAATCACTATTGATTTCGTTGTTGGGATCCCACGGACTCAGAGGAAGTTCAATGCAGTTTGGGTAATTGTGCATAGATTGACCAAGTCAGCTCATTTCATTCCTGTAGTTACTACTTACTCTTCAGAGCAACTGGCTCAAGTTTATATTCGCGAGATAGGCAGGCTTCATGGCGTACCAGTATCTATCATCTCTAACCGGGGTATGCAATTTACATCACGGTTCTAAAGGGCCGTACATCGTGAGTTGGGTACTCGGGTAGAGTTGAGTACATCATTTTACCCTCAGACGGACGGACAATCCAAGCGCACTATTCAAATATTGGAGGATATGCTTCGTGCCTGTGTGATAGATTTTGGGGGGTGCTTGGGATCAGTTCTTGCCACTTGTGGAGTTTGCTTACAACAACAGTTATCAGTCGAGCATTCAGATAGCACCGTATGAGGCTTTATATGGTAGGCGGTGCCGGTCTCCAGTGGGTTGGTTCGAGCCAGGTGAAGCTAGATTATTGGGTACGAACTTGGTTCAAGATGCTTTGGAAAAGGATAAATTGATTTAGGATCGACTTTGTACAACCCAATCTAGACAAAAGAGTTATGCGGATTGGAAGGTTTATGATGTTGCATTCATGGTTAGTGAGCGGGTCTTGCTCCGGGTTTCGCCCATGAAGGGTGTTATGAGATTTGGGAAGAAGGGCAAGTTGGGCCCTAGGTATATCAGGCCTTTTGAGATCTTTGAGAGAGTTAGGGAGGTGGCTTACAGACTTGCATGACCACCTAATCTCACTGCAGTTCATCCCGTGTTCCATGTTTTCATGCTCCGAAAGTATCACGGCGATCCATCTCATGTGTTAGACTTCAGCTCAGTCCAGTTGGACAAGGATATATCTTATGTTGAGGAACCAGTGGCCATTTTGGACGGACAAGTTAGAAAGTTGATATCGAAGAGCATTGCTTCAGTAAAAGTACAATGGAGGGGTCATCCGGCCGAGGAGGCGACTTGGGAGACCGAGCATGATATGCACAACTATTATCCTCATATTTTCCCCACTTCAGGTATAATTCTAAACTCGTTCGAGGACGAACGTTTTTTTAAGATGGGGAGGATGTAACAACTCGATTGGTCATTTTAAGATTTGTAGCCCCATTCCCCCATTTACAACTCATTCTGTACTTTATAACTATTATGTAACTTGACGGGGTAGTCGGTTCAGGCCCGGAGAGATTTCGGAATGAATTGAGACACTTAGTCTCAAGATGAAAAGTTTAAGTTAAAAGGGTTGACCGGATGTTGAGTTATGTGAAAACGACCCAGGAATAGAATTTGGATGATTTCAATAACTCTGTATGGTGATTTTGGAGTTAGGAGCGTGTCCAAAAAATTATTTGGAGGTCCGTAGTTAAATTAGTCTTGAAATGGCTAAAATAGAAATTTAACTTTGGAAGTTTGACCAAGGATTTAACTTTTTAATATCGGGGTCGGAATCCGATTATGGAAATCTCAATAGGTCCGTTATATCATTTATGACTTGTGCGCAAAATTTGAGGTCAATCGGACTTGATTTGATAGGTTTCGACATCGAATGTAGAAGTTGAAAATTGTTAAGTTTCATTAAGCTTGAATTGAGGTATGATTCATAGTTTTAGCATTGTTTGATGTGATTTGAGGTTTCAACTAAGTTCGTATGATGTTTTAGGACTTGTTAGTATATTCGGACAGGGTCCCACTACTAGAAATTCGGTAAAAACCGACCAAAAAAACCAACCAAAGTTGGTCGGTAATGGCCAATAACCGACCAAAACGCGACCATTTACGTGTAATCAAAAGATTTACCATCTGGGAATCGAACCGGGGTCTGTACTGTGGCAGGATACTATTCTACCACTAGACCATTGGTGTATTTTATTTTAAGACAGTCTTTTATTTGATTTATACTCTTTAATTGTATTTTCGCACGAAAATAACCGACCAAAGTTGGTCGGTTTTTTTAAATGACCGGCCGAATTAACCGACCAATTTTGGTCGATTTTTTTAATATTAATTTTTATTTATTTTAATTGAAAAACCGACCAAAGTTGGTCGGTTTTTTTAAATGACCGGCCGAATTAACCGACCAATTTTGGTCGATTTTTTTAATATTAATTTTTATTTATTTTAATTGAAAAACCGACCAAAGTTGGTCGGTTTATCGAAAAATAAATTTTGCGGGACTCAAAAATAGTTTCCCGCATTTTTGCGCCAAAGAAAACCGACCAAAGTTGGTCGGTTTCCTAAAAAAAATTAAAAATAAAATATTTTAAAAAATCGACCAACTTTGGTCGGTTGTTTGACCGACCAAAGTTGGTCGGTCGACCTTGGTCGATTTTTGCCGAATTGCTAGTAGTGTCTCGAGTACCCCGAGTGTGATTCGTATAAATTGGATCAATTTTTGGACTTAGGCAAATTCTGAAATTTGCAGCTTCTGGTGTCATCGCACCTGCGGAGGGACTGACCGCAGGTGCGGTCTCGCACAAGCGAGCTATGGCTTGCAGAAGCGGACAAAAGGCTTCCCAGTTGGAGTCGCAGAAGCGGAAGGAGCTCCGCAGAAGCGAAGCCGCTTCTGCAATGGAACTCACCGCAAAAGCGAGGGTTGTGCGGAAGAGAAAGGAAAGGTCGCACCTATGGTTGCGCAGAAGCGGACCATGTTCCGCAGGTGCGAAGGAGGCTGTTCATTACTTCTTCGCAGAAGCGGAAATGTGGTTGCAAATGCGACTCCGCATAAGCGACAATTGGTCCGTAGGTGCGAAAAACCCTGGTCAGAACCTATAAGTCGGGAGTTGGCCATTTTCACCCATTTTTGGATTTTAAGAGCTCGGGTGAGGCGATTTTCGGGAGATTTTTCAAGGAAAATATTGGGGTAAGTGCGTTTAACTCAATTTTGGTCAAATTACCCGAATCCATGGTTGTTTTTAACATTTAATTGGTGATTTAAGTTGGAAGATTTAAAAAACCTTCTTGGTTTAATTTGAAGATTTGAGGGTCGAGTTGATGTCAGATTTCAGTAAAAATTATATGGTTGGATATGTGGTTGAATAGGCGTTCGTATTTTATAACTTTTGTTGGGTTCTGAGACATAGGCCCCACGGGCGATTTTGAGTTAAATTTCGGATTTTGTTAAAACATTTGTATTGTTATATGGAATTTATTCCTATAATTTGTATTGATTGAACCGAATTAATTATAACTAGATTCGAGCCGATCAGAGTCGGAAAATCGAGGGAAAGATATTCTTATTGATTGATTGAGCGTGGTTTGAGGTAAGTGACTTGTCTAACCTTGTGTGGGAGAAATTCCCCTTAGGATTGGTATTGATATAAAAATTATGATGTGTTGAAAGTCGTGTACACGAGCAGGCGAATGTGTACACGGGCTAAATGTGGAAGATTATGTCTTTAAATTGTGTAGATCACTGTTGCATATTAATTAAATTATTTTATCTTGTTATATTCATCATCATTAATATATTTTCGTATTTTAAATTTGCCTAACATGTTCCTGCTAACTGTTTTACCTGTTTAGTTGAAACTCTTTTTCTTTTGTTCTCTGCATTATTTGAAGGTTGGATTTCTTAAATTAAATATTATTAATAGGATTTATTTGACATTAAAAATTTGTTATTAAGGCAAGGTGTTAAATTTGTGAAATATTATTTTTGCTGAGTTATTCATTCCCGAATATTTTGTGAGGTTTTGTACTCATTTTGATTGAGCCATGAGCTTCTTATTGTGGAAAATATTGTTGTTGTTGATTTATTTTGGCAAGTTGAAATATTTGGGCACTTGAGGTGAAAATTGTGATATATTGTGATATTGATACGCATGCGGTGATATAAGGTCTGGGTGTTGAAACGCATGTCGTGAGATAAGGGTGGCTTGATACGCGTGGTTAGTAGGGGAACTACTAGAAGTCATGCGGTGTGATAAGGGTGGTTAAAACGCAGGATACTATTTCGGGAAAAATAATTTCTTTAAAATTAAATAGGAAGGCTCCCGCGGTGATATAAGAAAATGAGATATTGTGAATTTATTTATGATTTTGGGACTACAAGGCAGTACCTCGGTAGTCCCCTTGTTGATATTTCTTTATGGCTGCATTTGCCTTTGGTTATTTTGGTGATTTCTTTAAAGTGGTAAATTTCTGTTTTCTTTCCGCGAGTTATTATTTGCCCTTATTCTGTGTAGTTAAATTGTGACATGCTACTTACTTGATGCATTCCCATTGTCATTTTATTGTTATTATATTGTTAAATTTTTCACCATGTCTTTTATTATTTCCAGTAAGGCCTGACCTGATCTCGTCAATACTCTACCGAGGTTAGGCTTGACACTTACTGGATACCGTTGTGGTATACTCATACTACGCTTCTGCACATCTTTTTGTACAGATCCAGGTACTCTCTACCTGCTCAGATATCAGTGAGCTACCCGTGTATAGAGACTTCGAGGTACATCTGTCAGCGTCCGTACACTCCGGAGTCTCTTTCTATCCTTATTATGTTATTTTCCTTATTTTCTTTAAACTCTGATGTATAGAGACATTGAGGATAAGTTTTTTGAAGATTGTGACTTATTTCTACCGGGTTTTGGGAATTGTAATTATTTGAATTGCAGTTCATTTATTTAAGATTTCTATTATGTTATTCCGCATTGATAGGCTTGCCTAGTCTTAGAGACTATGTGCCATCACGAAATCCTACAGAGGCAATTTGGGATCGTAACAAAAAGTACGGACCGTAGAGGAAATGTGCGCACCGCAGAAATCCTCTTGCGGCCGCAGAAAGAAGATTCTGCAGATTTGATGGTCCGACTTCGGAAGCTTATATCTTTTAATATACAAGGAATTTGGAGATGATTAAAAAACGAAAGTTGTAGCTCGGTTTTAGAAAGGTAAACCAATCATCATTTGGAAATTTGGAAATAAAGTTATAGTCAATTTACTGAAGCCTGGTAGTGCAGAGGATGCTGAAGTGCGGCCGTACAATTTCGATTGCAGCCACAGAACCCGGAATGTGTGGACCGCACAAAAATGTTGCGGTCAGCACAATGGGGGATCAGATTTTGTACTATATGAACGAGGGTTGTTTTTCTCATTTTTTATTTTTGAACTTTGGGAGCTCGGTTTGTGGCGAATGTTTGTGGGATTTTCAAGATATTCATCGGGGTAAGTGATTCTAACTCAGATTTTGTTAATATACATGAATATATCATAGTTTTTATTATTTAATTAGTATTTGAGATGGATATTTGGGAAAAATTATAGAAATTTCATAAAATAAATTTTTGGGATTTGAATGTCGATACGGAGTCGGATTTGAGTTTCGTTAGATTCCGAAACGTGGGCCCCATAGGCGATTTTTGAGTGCAATTTTGAATTTTTGTTGGAAAATTAGTATTTTCCTAAGGAATTAATTCCTAAAATTTATATTGATCGAATCAAATTAATTGTGACTAGATACGAGGAGTTCGGAGGCTAATTCACGAGGCAAAGGCATAACAGAGTAAAGAATTACACGGCTTGAGGTAAGTAACACTTCTAAACTTGATTCTGAGGGTATGAATCCCCGAATTTGGTGTTATATCAATTGTTTGGAAGTGACGCACATGCTAGATGAAGAGCGTGTGGGCGTGCACCATAGAAATTGTGACTTGAATAAATTCTGTGGAGTTGTAAAATTAAAGAATCATGTTATTATCCGCATATTCTCCACGTATTAGAGAAATTGAGCTGAGACTTGTAGTAAAGATCATGTTTAGGCTACGTGCTGATATTTTGGTACCCATAGGATCGTGTTGCTATTGAATTTAATCATTTTAAAATATATATTTCATACTCAGTCATGTTCATCCATTGTGAGGATATTTATGGTATCGGGGTTGCCCGTCTGCAGCAGGCCATATTGGCTTTATATATATTATTATTATATGGAATGGGGATGCCCGCCTGCAACATGCCTTATAGGCTCTATTATTATATGGATTGGGACTGCCCGCCTGCAGCAGGCCATATCAGCTTTATATCACGCTTGGGCTGAAGGAGCCCCTCCGGAGTATGCATCCCCCACAATGAGCGTAGATGATTATTTATTCGGGATGGACTTCCCAGGGCATGGACTTGCCTTATTTATTTATAATTGTAATGAATGCCCTAGACACGAATCTTGTCCGAATCATTTACATTTGGGGATAAATTATCCCAGGGCTGGATTGGCCTTATACGGTACTGAGTGACTGAGTAATTAGTGATCGTGAGTACACGAGGTTTTCCACTGAGATGTCATATTCCTCATATCATGCAATATTGATCTATCTTACTTGTACTGAGTTTTACTGTTGAACTTGAAAGCATGCCTACATTTATGTACTATTATTTCTATACTGGACCGTACCTGCTGAGCTCGTCACTACTTTCAGCCCAGAGGTTAGTTTTGTTACTTATTGAGTTGGTTATACTCATACTACACCCTGCACTCGTGTGCAGATCCAGGTACATCCAGATACGGCGATGGCCAGAGTTGAGGATTTATCTGTTGGAGAGCATCAAGGTAGCTGCTTGGCGTCCGCTGCTCTTGGCATCTCTTTCCTTTTAGTTATTGTACTGTTCTATATTTTCAAACAGTGTTTTTATCAGTCAGACTTTTTTTATCATTTAGATGCTCATGTACTCAGTGACACCGGGTTTTGGGAATGTATTTTATGTGAGAAATTGTGAGATTTTCTATGGAATTCAAATATTATGTTTTCAAACTTAAAATAAATTGTGGTTTATTGAGAGTGTCAGCCTGCCTAGTATTCAGTTAGGCGCCATCACGACATGTTAGGATTTTGGGTCGTGACAAGTTGAGTAATCCATATGCATTAATAAGATTGTTTCTCGACCACATAATTTAATAAGATCAGTATGAACTTACATTTTTAAACTCTAATTCTGGTAAAATCATTATATATGTACTTTAATCAATATGTAGAACTAACTAATATTTGCCTGAGTATACAAAAAATTTATTTGTTTCATCTCGATTGAAGTTTATTGTATATATCTAATAAGGTTTTTATGACCGCGCGAAGCGCGGATAAATGCACTAGTACAATAATAACAATAAGGCTTTCAGTTCTAAACAAATTGTGGTCAGCCATATGCCTAATACACATATTACTCTATTCAAATCCAGCTCACGCCAAAACTATACAAGTACAAATAAAAAGATAGGCTTTAGTTATGATATAAGAAAATGAATGTGTATCAGTGCATCAGTCAAAATGTACAAAAATAATTTATACTGTCAATGGATCTTTATTTACTCCTACTTAGATATAGATATTATTCTTTTAAGCACAGTTCATCATCTAGACAAAACTGAATCTACATAAACGTCTGGCCTTCGAACCACACAATCTGCATATTCACTTTGGTTAATATTCTTAATGCTTTTTTTAAAAGAAAATGTTAGCCAGCATTAAAAATATTGAAAATATTGTTAACGCTTTCTTACGCAGAAAAAATGGGGCACCTGGTAAGTTAAGATATAAAATTTTATATCATGATATAAGTTAGTGTCTTTTTCTTATAATTGTTTATTCTATTTTAAAATTGATAAGCCTAATTTTAGACCAAAAGCAAATATGCCAATAGCTTTTGGGTGTTGTATATGCATGTCATTCCCATTTTTCTTTTATTTTTGCAAGTTTTCTCAGTGAAACTTTTGGGCGCCTTTTGCTCGTAAGCCCATGAAACATTTGCCATGATACTCTACAACATGCTGATATTTAGAGTTTTTTTACATTGTAGGTCACTAATAAAAAGTATTTATACTAATATTACATTTATCTATGTACATACACAAATACACATGCACATATTTATCTATGTACATTTATCTATTTATCCAATGCATTACTAGCTGAAGAAGATTATTAGCTTCTCTCTATATTTTTTTCTTCTTGTACCAAGTGCAGAATTGGTAATTAGGGAAAGGATGGAGAATAAGAATAAGACAGACATTTGATTTTTCTTGTTTTATTATCAAATTAAAATGATTGAAACGGAGGAAAAGGAAGTATCTTTCACTTTGATGCATCATAGTTTTGGGCAATTGCCATACTTCCCATGTCAAATAAGCAACTAGAAATGAGAAGCATTGATCAATGTCCAATTATTACAAGAATAGTGGGACCAACATCTGACTATCAGACTTTTGATCATTTGTTATCCTCTTTAAATTGTATACACTCACGATATGAAATATTTATACAATCATATCACTTAGCATTAACAATTTGTTTGGATGATTGTTACCTATTTATATAGTATTATTGTTACTTCAAGTACAATATTTATTTTGATTGTTATTTAAATTTCATTGTATCACATTGTTAAATCCGTCGTTACGTAACGACGAAAAGTATCACTTTATGTAACGATCGATTTGATGTAGTCGCATCGTTGCCTTGTCTTTTTCTCTCATCTTGCCCTTCATTATTATTAAATAATTATATTTTATTCTTTGCATTACCTCTTTATATAATAATTCTACATCGTACCATACTTTTTTTTTTGTAATATTATAAGTTTATTCTTCATATTGCTTGTGCATGACATGATAAAACGACGACAAACCTTATAATTCATCCAAATATTGTATTCATCTAAAAAATACAGTACAATATAAATACAATACGATACAGTACATTATTAAATGATATGTGAGGTAATTATAAAAATATTTACAATTAAGCATTACTTGATAACCTCGTAAAAATGATAATTAACTTGTATAACATGTTAAACTATATTGACAATGCAAAAAATTCTTACGCTATCTGCATATATAATTCAAATCATTTTGGACATAAACAACCTTAAGATGCCAAGAGGGGATTCTTTTGTTGCTCTTCAACACTAGACTCCAAGAAAGTCAGATAGTACTATAAAATGGCAGTCTGGTGCACTAAGCTCTCGCTATGCGTGGGGTTCGGGGAAGGGCCGGACCACAAGGGTCTATTGTATGTAGTCTTACCTTGCATTTCTGCAAGAGGCTGTTTCCACGGCTCGAACACATGACCTCGTAGTCACATGGCAACAATAAACGAATTCAAGCAAAGAACTAGAGTTAAAATCCACAAATATAAATCAAAACACCATATCCGTCAAACCCTAAGGAAAACTACTCCATAATCATAGAAAAATTCATCACAAATAAAGTTGAATAATAAGAAAACATGAATTCAATCCAAACTCGGGTGTTGAGTTGAGGAAAGAATGATGAATTCTTGTGCTTTGAGTCTCCCATGCTCTTACAATCTCCCGTAGGTCAAAAGTCCTCTAAAATTGTGTTTTTGAAGTGTAGGAACGGGCTCGGACGAAACTATCCTTTCCAAACCGAAGTGGGACAACACTCTAAGAAAATTACACATATGTGGTGTGCCTCGCGGCGCCCCATGCGCCGCCCTAGTGGGAAAGTTCAGAGAGTAGGTTTTTTACACTCTGCAGGAATTTTACACTAGCACCTTGTGCCCCGCGGCGCAGTAGTGCAATTTTTCCAGAGTAATTTTTTTTCTCAATTTTTAACATCCAGACTTGGTCTTCATGCCTCGAACACGATTCCGGCTTAATATGTTTGGGCTTCTACTCAGACTTCAAAGTTCCAAATTATTTATTTTAGCTCCAAACTTGGTTCTTCACTCAAAATCACATCCTACACAACAAAACATACGTAATAAGTACAAAGTACTAAGAATTAGGCTCAAATACAATTAAAGTGCAGTAATTAGAGTGTAAAATATATCTAAAACACGAGTTCCTTGCCTAGCATCAATATTATAGAAATAGATGAGACTAACAAACTAAGAAATGGTTAATGATTTAAAAGAATCAAAGCATTTGAGAACTCAAAGTGAAGGAAACTGATTAGAAATGGGGTCTTACAAGTAGAATGAAATTACCTGTGTTGTTGTAGAAACTTCTGAGGGATAATAGCAGAAGCTTCTTGTTGGTAATGGTTGATACCTTGGCGTGAGCATTTCGTTATTGTCTTGGTATGAAATCAACCAAATACATCTCTTTTAGAAAATTGAAGAAATTGATAGCTTCTTTAGGGACGTTATATACTTTTGGAACTTCAAGCATGCACTGTTCTTTTAATAGTCATCGCCTATTGCTAAAACAGTGCGACTGACCAAAGAATTAGAGTCGAGAAGAGGCAAAGTGGAAATCTCCAAAGCCATCCATGTCAGTAGATGAATCAACTTTGTCATGCATGATGGATATCCACCTAAACCACCAGATCCTAACATAGATCCTATTACCAATTCCATAACAAATGAAAAGTTCTCTTTTAGAAACAAGCTACTTGCCAGCGATCCGATGCACTTCAATCCCTCCGCACATGTGCATGCTATGTCTTCAGAGAAAGATTACGAGGAAATAATACTTCTGGACTCTTCTTCACCAACCTATAGATCTGACAATAGCACCATTCAACTATCTTCCGAAGAAATGATGGGCATATACAATCCATGGAAATTCTTGATCATTATCAAATTAATGGGTAAGCGCATTTTACATCAATATCTTAAGAGAAAAATCCAGGAACTATGGAAGCCCTCCGAACAATTTTCACTAATTGATCTAGGTGTAGATTATTATATTGTTAAATTTTCTAAGGAAAAGAATATGGTTAAAGATCTTCACCAAGTCCATAGTTTATTAATGGATAGTTTTTATCAGTAATGAAGTGGATCCCAAATTTTGTTGCTTCCAAAGTGAAACAAACTACTTCTGCAGTTTGTATACGACTTCCTCAATTGCCAGCTGAGTTCTATGATGGTGGTATCCTAAAAATGATTGGCAACAAATTGGGTCACCTCTTAAAAATTGATGCTTGTACGTCAGCAACTCTTAGAGGGAGATATGCTAGATTATGTATTGAGGTGTCATTAGAACATCCAGTTAAAGTCTTTATTTACATTGGTACTCATAAACAACACATCCTCTATGAAGGAGATATTTTTTTATGCAAGGCTTGCGGACGGTTGGGTTATATTCAACAATTATGTATGTTTAGACATCCCATTCCCACTGAAGAAGTCCAAAATCCTCCAAGCAAAATAAACATCTAGACAGCATCAGAAGAAGAGTGGCAAACAATTTCTTTTCCAAGAAGGAAAAGGTCATTGAAAAAGGATTTGCCAGTGAAAAAGAATGTAGAGAATACTACTCATTCAGGTATCAATGCAAGAATTTTTTATGCTACCACACGTAAGTATATCAATTGTCACGACCAAATTTCACCTACAGGCCGTGATGGCGCCCAACATCACCGTTAGGCAAGCCAACTAGTGAATTAAACATATATTTTCTCTCTTAATAAATTTCCGAATAATAAAGCTTTCCTTAATTGTAAAATTTAAGGAAATAAAAGGTTTAAATAAATAAAACCAAAGTAATAATTCAAAATCATAATTCAACTAGCGTGTGTGCCAAGACCTGGTGTCACAACTATATGAGCATCTAGTAGATTATACAAACTTCTAATCAATGTCTGAATATGAAATAGACAGAACACAAAATACAAAAGAGAGAGACTCTAGGGCTGCAAAACGACTTAGGAAGTAGCTCACCACTAAGCCTCGGGATATCAGGGATACGCGCCGGTAGGACCATCTGGTGCACCTGTCTCAGATCCTGCACAAAAAAGTGCAGCAGGTGTAGCATGAGTACGTAAATAACATGTACGCAATAAGTATCAAGTCTAATCTCGAAGAAGTAGTGATGAGAGGTCAACTTTGACACTAACTATGGGTCAACAATATTAAGATAGAAATATTTAAATAAACTCAATTTCTATGATCAATAATAAATTTTCCTTAGCAGGAAGAAACGAATAACGCTTTCACAATTTAATAATTTTCAAATAATCATTTACCTTCACAAGCTGCAATAAAATAAATATCAAAGCACCGAGTAATTTTTATTATTAGGCACGATTTATGATGAGGTCGTACGACCCGATCCAGAATAATGTGTACACTGCCGAGGATCGAGCGGCACGAACAATAGATGTATCTATCTTCTGCCGAGGCGTTCGGCCCGCTCCACAAGAAGAGGAAGATATTTTTATAAGCATTTGACTTAAATATTATTGAGGTTTTATACCAAAAATAATATGAATTTATTAACGATCTTCCATAATTTCTCCAACAATTACTAATATAATTTAAGCACTTTAAATTAACAAGTATGATGCAAAAATTCCAATTAATTCATGAATTTATTCATAAAACTACCCGGACAATAACATGATAGTAGCTACACACGGACTCTCATCACCTCGTACGTACGTAGCCCCCACAATTAGAAACAAATATTTTTTTAATCACCTATGGGGTAAATTCCCTCTTACAAGGTTAGACAAAAGACTTACCTCGTCTCAAAGCTCACTTTCCGGTCATACTTTCGCGTTAAAGCCTCAATTTGGTGCCGAAAAATCCGAAACTAGCCAAATATTATATAATTTAATCAATACATGCTCAACAATTTGAAATTAAGTTATTAGATTAATTACCCAACCCAAATTAGTAAAATTCCTAAAATTCACCCCGCGCCCACGTGCCCGGATTCCGTAAATTTTCGGAGAAAATCGTCACCCATAACATCAAAAACTCAAATATATAATTTTTATCCCATTCCATAACCATTTTCGTGGTTAAAATCTTATTTTTATCAAGACCTAGGTTTTTCATCTAAACCCTTGATTTTCACAATTTACATGTTATAATCTACCCATAATCTATGTATTTAACTCACAATAGATAGAATTAACTTACCTCCAAGTTGCTAGGTGAATACTACTCTCAAGAAGCTCCAAAATCGCCCAAACATGAAGAAAAATGGGCTAAAACTACGCAACTCCGGACTTAAATGAAGGTTGTGCCTACTGCGATTTTCGCACCTGCTACAAACCAAATTTTGAAGAACTTTAAACCTTCAAATAGCTAACTTTCACTATTAAGCACCGAAACGCTCCCGGATCATCCAAAACCCAATTCGAACATACGCCCAAGTCCAAAATGATCATATGAACCTATTGGAATAGTCAAATCCCGATTCCGAGGTCGTTTACTCAAATGTTGACCGAAGTTAAACTTAGCCTTTTAAAGCCAAACTAAGGAACCAAGTGTTCCGATTTCAACCCGAACTCTTCCAAATCCCATACTAACCATCCTCGCAATTCGTAAAATAGTAAAAGCACATACAGGGAGTCTTATTTAGGGGAACAAGGTTTTAGAAGGCAAAACAACTAGTTAGGTCGTCACATTTTCCACCTCTTAAATAAACGTTCGTCCTCGAACGGGTTTAGAATCGTATCTTGTGTGCTGAATAAGTGTGGATATCTGCTCCGCATGTCCTCCTCGGCCTCCCAAGTTGCTTCGTCGACTGGTTGGCCCCTCCACTGGAATTTTACCGCAGAAATCTTCTTGGACCTCAACTGGCAAACCTGCCTGTCAACAATGGCAACTAGTTCCTCTTCATAACCCAAGCTCTCATCTAGCTGAACCGTGCTGAAGTATAACACATAGGACAAGTCGGCATAGATATGTGGAAAATCGGGTGAACTCCCGATAGACTGGGAGGCAAGGAAAGCTCATAATTCATTTTAGTGAAATGATCAAAATCCCAGCCGAGGGTCGTTCTGGTGGCTTAGTGATTACGTGGATGCATAACTTGGTGATTGTAAAAAAGATAGCGAGAATGGATCAAGAACTTCATGCTATGATTAAGATACTTCGAATTGCAAACCTTGGCTTTTTAGTGCTTTATATGCCAGTACTACTGTTAATAATAGAAATATTATGTTGAATAATTTAGAAAATCTGCATGAGACTTATGCTGGTCCATGGTTGGCCGGAGGTGATTTTAACGATGTCTTAATGTCTGATGACAAGTGGGCAGGACGCCCTATAAATAATACTAGAGCCTCCAGGATTTGGAACTGTATTAACAAGTGTAAGCTATTAGATCTTGGTTTCAAGGGATGCAAATATACCTAGTCGAATTGTAGGAAAAGAAGTATTGGCCTGATTATGGAGAGATTAGATAGATATTTTGTTAATGACGAATGGCTTAATATTTATCCAAATGCTATAGTGAACCATCTCCCTAGGACCTACTCATATCACAATCCTCTATTTATTAGACTAAGCCTTAGTTTTAAAAGCAACACTAGCAAACCTTTTAGGCTTGAAACCATGTGGTGCTCCCATCCAGACTTTATCAATATAGTGGACAACTACTGGAGTACAAACATCTCTTAGAAGCAGTCAATTATTTTGAGCATGAAGTTACTCAGTGGAACAAGAAAGTCTTTGGTAACATCTTTCATAAGAAGCATACACTTCTTGCTAGACTTAATGGTATTCAATCCTCCGACAAGTACACTTCGAGCCCCTTTTTGCAGCTGCTCGAATCTACTTTAGTTAATGAGTACAATAATGTGCTTAGGATGGAAGAGGATTTTTGGAAGCTTCGATCCAGAATTAATTGGCTCAGTGATGGGGATGCAAATACTAGATTTTTTCATATCTCCACCATCAATAGGCGTAGGCAGAATAGAATTACGCACTTCAAAGATGATATGTGAAATTGGATTGAGGACCTCACCATCTAGTTGACCATACGTTAAACATTTTTTAGGGATATTTTCACCATAAGTCACATTAGTTCGGATTGGAAAGACATCAACTCTAGTATTAGGTACTTTAACAAATTAAATTTGCACAACCTAGACAGACTGATTGATGATCAAGATGTTATTTTCGCTCTCTTATCCTTTAAACCATTTAAAGCTCCTGGACCGGATGGGTTTCATCCTTTCTTTTACAAAAAATATTGAATCATTGTTGGTCATGCGGTGCTTAGTTATTGCAAAATTATCTTTAACACTCAACCAATCCATGAATTCCTTAATAACACTTTTACCTTCCTTATTCCAAAAATACCGAATACAAATAATCTCAAATGTTTTAGACCAATTGGTCTATGTAATACTATCTATACGATCATTCCTAAGATTATTACTAACCATATAAAGCCCTATTTGGATGAACTTATCAGTCCTTATCAAGCTAGTTTCATAAATAATAGAAGAGCTAGTGATAACTCTATTATTATTCAAGAGATCCTCGCCAACTTTAATAAACGAAAAGGTGCTAATCATGGCATGATTCTCAAAATTGATCTAGAAAAAGCTTTTGACATATTGGAATGGTCATTCATCTTTTGAACCCTTCACTACTTTAATTTTCCTTCTAATATTACTAGATTGATTATGTCTTGTGTTACCACTAGTAACATTTCCATTCTAGTTAATGGGACTAGAAATCCTTTCTTTACGCCTAGGTGTATTAGACAAGGTGATCTTATGTCCCTTTACATTTTTATCCTATGCATGAAAATATTTTCTAGATATATTAATCATGCAGTTGATTGTGCAAATTGGGACCCTATTAAGTTATCTCCTAGGGGCCCTCCTTTGTCACATTTATTTTTTACTGATGATTTAATTCTAATGGCTAGAGCCAATAAAAAATCTTGCTCTACTATTTTAGAAGGCATCAATGTTTTCTGTAATTTATCAGGGCAGAAAATCAATACTACAAAATTAAAAATTATATTCTCCCTAAACTGCCTTGGTAGTCTTAAAACTGAAATATCTAAATTGTTTGGCATTAATAGCTGCAACAACTTTGGCAAATATCTTGGATCTCCTATCTTAAGTAGACACCCTAAAGCATCAGACTTTCAATTTGTTATTGACAGGATGCGATCCAAGCTAGCCAACTAGAAAATTAGTTGTCTTACTATGACACGCAAATCGACATTGATCTCCTCTACTCTCCCTAACATACTTAATCATGTTATGCAATATATCCAGCTGCTAGTTAAAATTCTTAATCACATTGACAAGATTCAATGGAATTTCTTTTGAGGGACTACTACTACTAAGAGAAAGTTGCATCTTGTTAACTGGAAAACCATCACTAATCCTAAGTGCCAAGGGGGGTTAGGTCTAGTAATAGCCTCTTCAAAATATTTGGCCTTATTAACCGGCTTAGCTAGGAGATATTTTATTAATCCTACTTCACCTTGGGCTGACACTCTCATTAGGCAATGCTCTTCCAAGAAGAATCCTTCAAATAGCTCATTTATTTGGAAAACTATTCTCAAAGGTTGGTCCATTTGCAAGGAAGCAATTACTTGGGAGATTGATAATGATAAAAATATAATTTATTTTAACCATAGATGGATCTCTAACCTCCCTCCCCTTCGAACCATTATTCATGGTCCCTTAGCCCCTCGCGAAGAGAGCCTTAATATCCATAATCTTTGGTCTGATGCAACATGGGATCTTTTGCTATTTCCTTCGAATTTTCTGATTATTTAAAATATTATATTACTAGCATTAACATCCCTCATAATGAACTTTGCAATGATCGTCCAATTTGGTCCATCCATGCAAATGGTATATTTACCACTAAATCCACATAATTTTATTGACAACCATGAAAGGACTGTCAATGACTTTTACTGGATTTGACATCTTCGTGCTCTAAAAAAAATCATCTTCTTCCTATGGCTTTTTTACCATAATAGACTTCCAACTAGAACCTATCTTAACGATATTGGCATCACATTGATAGAACATGTCCAATTCGTATGAGTGTTGAGGAAACCATTACTCATATATTCCTTTCTTGCCCCATAACTAACATGTTTAGCCTCTTAGTTATTTCTCTTTTCTAGTTTACTTTGCTGACTTTCTTTTCCCTTTATACTTCCCTTAATTTCAGTTAGGGGGTCCTCGAGGAGGTCGAGAGCTCTCGCACCCGCATTCCGAGGGAGGAAAGCTACCGCCTCTTCGGCTCTCACCTCTTCTATGACCATGACTGATTATGCTCACTCCCCGGTCTTGCCCGTTGCTACTCCGGTATTTGTTCCTTCTTTAGCTGTGGAGAGACTTCGGCCACAGAGCTTACGACTTCTCCTTTGTACCGTCTCATAGATGAGAAAGAGGAATCATTACGAGGTAATGGGAACTTGATGCCTCGTAAGAGAAGATTGGTGGATATCGGTGACGGGGTCGCCCGGGCCGTTGGCTCAGTGGCGGTTGATTTTACACTTTGCGAGATGACGACTATTGTCATTGAAGACGATGTTGGGCCTGTGTCTAAGATTCTGAGGTCGGCGGAGGCTGACGTGGGCATGTCTCTCCCTTCGGTGATGTCAGAGGCTGAAGCGCCGACCACTAGATCTTTTGACACTTCGCGGCAAGAGGAGCCGTCGACTTCGCAGCCAACTCATGATACTTCTTTGCCAGCTGATGGGAGAGACAAAGGCATTGCCCACGAAGGCTATGAGATGGGTTCAGAGGAAGGGTTTACCCAGCTCGAGATAAGGCTGTAGGGGTCTACGAGGACTATTGTGATCCCCATGGATCGTGATCTGCGGAAGAATACGGAGAACATAGTTCCTACTCTCAGCCCTCTTTGCTCTAAAATAGAGGGTGAAAGCCTCAAAGAACTGTACGATGTCACCTTATCGAGGAGCATAGCTGGCCTTTCTCTCAGGGTGAGTATTTTAAGGCCTCGTGACTGCAGACCATGATTTTGGAGATTGAAAATGCCCAAGGGAATAGAAGCATAGGGAAATATTTAAGAGGTTAAAATACAAATATTTTGAGTACCGTGGCAATTACCAGGAGTTTCGCAGGCAGTTTGGTGAGGGCAAAAATTTGCAGGCCCTTCATGATGAATTGAAGGATAAGGATGACAAGCTGGTGAGAGTCATCGATAAGTGCAACGTCCTTGAGGGGACATTGAGGAGTAGGAAGAATAGCTTGAGGTCAAGAAACCCGTAGAGGCCCAGTGCGGCGACCTTCAGGCGCAAGTGGTCGAGTTGCACAGGCAATTGGAGGGATACCGGCTCCAGATGGAGGTCCTTAATGGCGAAGTCGCTGAGAAAGTGAAAGAGCTGGAGAAGGCTGAGGCGGCGCGGTCAGAGGCTTTGAATAAGGTGGAGTCCCTTGAGATGGTTATTCAAACTCTCCGTTCTGAGCAGGAGAATGACTTAGTGACAGCCAGGCTTAAGGAAGAACGGCTTGATGAAAGGATCTGGGAGCTGGAAAGAGAGGTCTTTGTTCTCCATGATCGAGTGGTTGCCTTGGAGGCCGAGAAGGCCCAATTACTAGCGCAACCGTCCTCTTCCCGTACTTTGAACTTTCACAGCATTCCTCGGGACTTATATGTAGAGTGGATTCATGTCGAGGCCCAGTTAGATATCTTTCGAGATCTGAATGCGGCGGGGTCCATTTCTGGTGAAGCCCTTGAAGGTGTTCGTGTGAAGGCCCGCGAAGCCCGACTTGCTTGTAGGTATGATCCTGCTACACCTGAGGCCGACAAAGGCAACGATGAAGTCGTGGATCGACTTGAGGAGGCTGCATGGTACGATATCGCATACCCAGAGGGCGGAGGCGGCGGTGGAGAGAGGGACCATGGTGGCGAGGACACTGGTGGCCAAGGCGATGACGGAGCAGAAGATCGCGATGGTAGTGCTCAGTAGTCTTTTCTTTTTCTCTTTTTTGTAAACTTTTGTATATTTTTGGCAGCGTCTTCATGAGCCTTTATAACAAATATTTTAAGTATGAAATGCCAAATTTGTTCTCTGCATCTTCTTCTTTTCATGTGGTTTGTTTTCTGTACTTGTATGTTTTTGCTTTTTTTGCTTGTGCGTTGGAACATAGCCGAGGTCGTCGACTTGTTTGGTTGTGACCTTTCGTCAGATTATGGCAGAGGCCCGATAGGTATTTATTCGAACGAGGTCAATCATAACTCTTCATTTAAGTTGCGGTCGAGGGCCGGTTATTAGTTCGAGCAAGGTGGAATGCAACCTGGACTTAGTTATGGCCGAGGGCCGATAGGTGTTAGTTCGAACAAGGTCGATCATAACTTTTATTTAATTATGGACGAGGGCCGGAAGGTGTTAATTCGAACGAGGTCGAATATAACCTATATTTAACTATGGCCGAGGGCCGGTAGGTGTTAGTTCGGGAAAAGTCGAACATAACCTAAATTTAATTATGGTCGAGGGCCGTTAGGTGGTAGTTCGAGCAAGGTCGAACATAACCTGAATTTTAGATAAACGTGCTAGTAAGTGTAAAGTTTATTGACTTGACATTGTTGCATTTGTTACATACTTGGAGAAAGTTATAAATTTTTGGGTATTGGCTGGCGTTCCAGTCCTAGTACTGGTCTATCTAGTCCCTTTATTGGTCGATCTGGAGAGTAGTGAGAGGTCGAGCAATGAAATAGTAACCAGGGCCTTGCCTTCGCGTACTTCAACTTGAAGTGTTCCCTTTGTCGCCTCGTTAAAAATCTTCTTGAGAAAACCTAACTGGGACAAAACTAAAGTTAGGGGAAAAAAAGTACGACTTGGGGGACACTTTTTCTTTTAGAAGTTGAAGTATTTGAGGTGGCTGATATTCCAGTTGTTTGGTAGTAGCTTTCCTTCCATTGTTTCTAGTTGAAATGATCCTTTATCTGCTTTTGCTGTGATTTTGTACGGGCCGTCCCAATTTGTTCCCAGCTTTCTTTCCCTGGGATCTTTGCTCGCTTGAGATTTAGCTTTCTGTACGTAGTCCCCGACTTTGAGTGGACTGATCTTTTCTTTCTTGTTATAATAGCATTCTGCTTGCTGTTTTTGGGCGATCATTCTTATATAGGCCATATCTCTTCGTTCGTCGACTCCGTCGAGTTCTTGCCTTCTGCCCTCATCGTTGCTTGTGCCGCTCTCATGGGAGTACCTTAGATTGGGCTCTACGACCTCGTCTGATATTACTGCCTCGGTCCCGTAGACCAAAGAATAGGGCATTTCTCCTGTGCTCGTTTTTCGAGTTGTTCGGTAGGTCCATAACACTTCTAGTAGTACTTCCGGCCATAGTCCCCTCGCGTCTTCAAGCTTCTTCTTCATGATGTTTAGTATCGATTTGTTGGAGGATTCCACTTACCCGTTGCTCGCGGGGTGGTACGGGGTTGAGAGTATTCTTTTGATATGCCATTTCTCGAAAAATTCGGCGGTTTTCTTTCCCGTGAACTGGGGTCCGTTATTGCAGCTGATTTCTTTGGGAAGGCCGAACCGGCATATGATATTTCTCCATATAAAGGTGATTACTTCCTGTTCCCATATTTGGGCGAAGGTTCCTGCTTCCACCCACTTAGAGAAATAGTCAGTTAAAATGCTTAGGTTGAAAATTTCGGCAACAGTCTGTAAATTTCGACAATAATTTGTAGATTCCAGCGAAAATTAATTCATTTTGTTGGTTTGTTTTCGGGTTAAAGGAGGTCTTTTTCCCATTTAAAATGTTAAGGGGGTATTGTTTACCCACACTAAAAGGTTAAGGTGTAAGGTATAAGGTATAATCACTTTTATTTCTTTTTCTCTTCCGATTGAATTTCAGGCCATGATGCCTTCTTTTAGTGTGTTTTATATGAAAGATGGTGCTGAAAAGTTTAACTGGCAAGGATGATTTTTCTTAGATGTGGGAGTATTTTTACGATTTTTAGTGTGATTTTGAGAAAATTGAATTTTCTATATGTTTCGAGCAATGATTTTAGAGTTTGTTCAATATGTCCCAAGTTAGTAGGAGAGGAGAGAGGAGAAAGGAAATAAAAATATACTCCCTCCGTTTTAATTTATGTGAACTTATTTGACTGGGCACGGAGTTTAAGAAAAGAGAGAAGACTTTTGAACTTGTGGTGTAAAATAAGACACATATATTTTGTGTGGCTATAAATCATTGCATAAAGGTAAATTGTTTTCAAATAATGAAAGAGGTCATTGTTTTTGGTACGGATTAAAAAGGAAATAAGTTCACATAAATTAAAACGGAGGGAGTACTAGGAAGGAAGAAAAACAAAGCAAGAAAGAGTTGGAGAAGAGTTTCGAGAATGAAGTTGTAGCGGCCTTTTTAATTTTGTTTTTTATTTTTGTGACAAGATAAATATAGGAAACAAAGGTATTAATATTATATATAAGAAAAATGAATCATAGGAAATATTTTTGCAATTATTTTTCACAAAAAAATAGGAGTCTAGGGTATTATGGTCATTTCAGTTAAAATGGAGTAATATGGTTGGTCAAAAAGGAATCTTACTGTAGCTACTATATCAACTTTTGAGTTCCTTGATTATATTGCCATTTGGTTATGTCATTGTTCATCACTCTTAAGATATGCATAGCTTTTGAAATTAACGTGGCCCCATCAGACTATTTAATTAACATGCTATCGTTTTAACGGTTCATTCTTCCATGCCCAGATATTCCAATTCTACTGTCTATTTGATATGGAGTAATTAATACACAGAGAAAGCTTTCCCATGAAATTCTTGAAGTATGTGTTTTCACTTTTCCAGTTTTCACTTTTTTTTTGCTCTTGTACAAAATTTTAACATTAACATTTTTCATATAAAAATAAAATCTAACTAACAACAAAACAGGATTCCCACAGAGGTGTTATTATTTGATATTCTGAAAGACCTAATATGAGTTGGAATTAATATCATTGGTATTAAATATTTAATACGATAATAATTTATAATTGTATAATAATACTCATTGCCCGACGAGAATGCAAGGAGGTAAATTATGTCATCTTAAAGTGTGTAAACGTTTTATCTTAATTTTCTGTTTGATAATATAAATTGTCTCATTTCATCTCAAAATAAATCCTTTGTGATTATACTTGGTGTAAAGTTCGTAATACTATTGCAGGTATTGCCTTTTCTAGTGTAACGACCCGACCGATCGTTTTGAGTATTATAACCTCGTTCCCCCATTTACTGCTCAATTTATGCTTTACAATTGTCTTATGACTTACCGGGTCAGTTGGTTCGAGATCGGAATGATTTCAGAGTGAATTGAGACACTTAGTCTCATAATTAAAAACTTAAGTTAAAAAAGTTGACCGAATATTGACTTATGTGTAAACGACCCCGGATTAGAATTTTGATGGTTCCGTTAACTCCGTTGGGTGATTTCGGATTTAGGAGCATGTCCAAATTGTGATTTGGAGGTCCGTAGTGGAATTAGGATTGAAATGGCAAAAGTTAAATTTTTGGAAAGTTTGACCGGGGAGTTGACTTTTTGATATTGGGGTCAAAATCCGATTCTGAAAATTGTAACAGGTTCGTTATGTCATTTATGACTTGTGTGCAAAATTTGAGATCAATCGGACTTGATTTGATAGGTTTCAGTGTTGAATGTAGAAGTTGAAAGTTCTTAGTTTCATTAGGCTTGAATTGGGGTATGATTCGTGGTTTTAGCGTTGTTTGAGGTGATTTGAGGGTTCGAATAAGTTCGTATGATATTTTGGGACTTGATGGTATGTTTGGTTGAGGTTCCGAGGGCCTCGGGTGAGTTTCAGATGGTTAACGAATGAATTTTGAACTTGGAACTTGGCTGGAATTTTCTGATGCCTGTGTTTGGTTTCCTTCTTCGCGTTCGCGAGTGGGTTCTCGCGTTCGCGAAGGGGAACTTGAGGTGGGTAAGATTTTCTCTTCGCGTTCGTGAGTGGGGTCTCGCGTTCGCGAAGAGGAGCTGGGGGCAGGCGAGGTTGTTCATCGCGTTCGCGAAATGGCAAATAGCTGGTGAGAATTTTTGCCTTCGCGTTCGCGAAGGTTCACCCGGTAAAGCATCACGTTCGCGAGCTGTGACTCGCGTGCGCGAAGGGCAATGTTTGGACAAAACAATTTTGTGCTTCGCGAACGCGAGGGACATGTCGCGTTCGCGAAGAAGGAATGCCTGGACAGAATATTTAAGTTCTTTTTTACGGATTGGAACTCGGGAGGAGGCGATTTTCGGGAGATTTTCAAGAAAAACAATAGGGTAAGTATTCTTAACTCATTATTGGTCAAATTACCCGAATCCATGGTTGTTTTTAACATTTAATGGGTGAATTAAGTTGGAAAGTTTAGAAAACCCTCTTGGTTTAATTTGAAGATTTGAGGGTCGAGTAGATGTCGGAATTAGGCAAAATTGGTATGGTTAGACTCGTGGATGAATGGGGTTTCATATTTTATAACTTTTGTCGGGTACCGTGACATGGGCCCCACAGGTAATATTTGGGTGAAATTTTGGATTTTGATAAAATATTTGTATATTCATATGGAATTAATTTCTATTATTTTTATTGACTGAATCAGATTATTTGTGGCTAAATTCGAGGCGTTTGGAGGCCGATTCGCGAGGCAAAGGCATTACAGAATAAAGAATTATACGGTTTGAGTTAAGTAACAGTTCTAAATTTGGTCCTGAGGGTATGAAACCCCGGATTATGTGACTTGGTCAATTTTATAGAACTGTGTAGTTGAATAATCTGTTGATATCCGTACATTTTTTCACGTATTTAGAGAAATTAATATATAAATCATGTTTAAGCTATGACATTGTTAGGATCCATAGAGGTCGTGTACATGTTGAATTATCTGCTAAATTATTATTTCATACTCAGTCACGATTTTTACTCGCATATTACATCTCAATCTCTCTTATTCATTATTGATGCATCATATCATTGCTGTTGGGATGCTTATCATGATTTTTGAGAGCCAGAGAGATTGGAGAGATTGATGACTGAGTAAAGTCGATGGCCTAATTGTGAGGATATTTAGGGGATCGGGTTACACGCCGTAACATGTTTCATTGATTTATGCCATAATTGGCTTGTTATAACTCTTGGGCCAAAGGAGCCCCTCTGGAGTCTGTACACACCTCCAGTGAGCGCAGGTACCTACTGAGTGCGAGTGTCGAGTGCCGAGTATTGAGTGACTGTGAGGAAAGAGTGACTGTGAGGTTGGAGTGAAGGGGAGGACAGAGTGACTGTTACTCTGAGAGGATGCATTGATTTCATTATTGCTGCATTTCAGCTGTTATATATCACTGTTTTGGAAATTTCTGAAAGACATTATTTTCTGTTTCAGTCGAAGTTGATATGAAATTACAGTAAAATTTTTAATATTGAACTTGAGAGAATACCTACCCTTTTATGTTGAAAATTACTGTATTTGGACTTAGCTATGAAGCTCGTCACTACTTTCAGTTCTTATTTATTATTGTTACTTACTGAGTTGGTTGTACTCATACTATACCCTGTACTTCGTGTGCAGATCCAGCTGATCCCGGATACAGTGAGTGTTGATTCGTTTGCACAGTTAATTTTTCGGAGATTCAGAGGTAGCTGCCGTATTTCGCAGACCTTGTCTCTCCTTCCCTATCTCATTGTTTACTGTATTTGGTCTCAGACTATTATAGACCATATTTTTCAGACTTGTAATGTATATATGCTCATGTACTCAGTGACACCGGATTTTTGAAGTGTATTAGTATTTGTAATTGTGAGGTTTTTTTTATTAAATTCAAATTATTATGTTTTCGTATTTAAAAGAAAAATGTGGATTATTGATGCTGTCGGCTTGCCGAGTACTAAGATAGGCGCCATCATGACAGGTGTGATTTTGGGACATGACAAGTTGGTATCAGAGCCTAGGTTACATAGGTCTCGCGAGTCATGAGCAGGTTTAGTAGAGTCTTGTGGATCGATACAGAGACGTCTGTACTTATCTTCGAGAGGCTGCCGAACCCTTAGGAAAATTTCAGCTTCTTGTATTCTGTCGTGTGAATTTGTTGATTCCGGAAATTAAATTGATGTTATTCTATTCTCTCACAGATGGTGAGGACACGTACTACCGGATCGGACAGTCATCCACCAGTGCCACCAGTTAGGGCCGCGAGAGGTCGAGGCCGTGGAAGAGGCCGGGTCGAGGTAGAGGTCAAGGTGTAGCTCGTACAACAGTTGGAGCAGTACCTCCAACACCACTAGTTGCTCCAACTCAGGAGCAGATTCCGGATATAGTTGAGCCGGCGGGATCAACTCAGGCACCAGCTGCACCTATTGTGATTCCAGGCCTTCAGGAGGCTCTAGCATAGATATTGACAGTTTGCACTGGCCTAGCTCAGGTGGTTTCGGCTTAGGCCGCATCTGCCACTTCTCAGGCCGGGAGAGGTACTTATACCCCTGTTGCCCATCGCTCGGGAGGTCCAGTGCAGCAGAGGAGTCAGACTATGACTTCAGCACCAGTTACTTTGCCACCCGCCCAGCCAACTCGGGGTGGGGCTCAGTCAGCTAGGGGTCGCCCAAGAGGGGGAGGCCGATCAGGTGGCGGTCAGGCCCGATTCTATGCTTTTCCTGCCAAGCCAGATGTTGTTGCTTCAGATGTAGTGATCACCGGTACTGTTTAGTGTGGCACATGGAGGCTTCTATATTATTTGACCCTAGTTCCACTTATTCGTATGTATCATCGTATTTTGCTCATTATATGGATATGCCCCGTGAGTCCTTAGTTTCACATGTTCGTGTATCTACGCCGGTGAGCAATACCATCACTGTGGACCATGTATATCGGTCGTGTGTGGTAACTATTGGGTGGCTGGAGACTAGAATTTATCTTTTATTGCTCAGTTTGGTTGATTTCGATGTAATTCTGGGGATTGGTTGTCTCCATGTTATGCTATTCTGGACTGTCACGCAAAAACTGTGACATTATCAATGCCATGGTTGTCGAAGGTCAAATGGAGAGGTTCTCTAGATTATGTTCCCCGCAGGGTAATTTCTTATTTGAAGGCTCAACGTATGATTGGGAAGGGGTGTTTGTCATATTTGGCCTTTGTGAGAGATGTTGATGCTTATACTCCTACTATTGATTCAGTACTAGTAGTGCGAGACTTTTCTAATGTATTTCCTGTAGACCTGCCGGGTATGCCACGCGATAGGGATATTGATTTTGGTATTGACTTGGTGCCGGGCACTCAGCACATTTCTATTCCTCCGTATCGTATGGCACCGGCTGAATTGAAAGAGTTGAAAGAGCAACGTTAGGATGTGCATCCTGAAGTTGATAATGGGTTTATTAGGCCTAGTGTGTCACCGTAGGGTACTAAGGTGGTACTATGCGGATGTGTCACGGCCCAATTTCCCCTCCATGTGACGTCATGACGGTACCTAGTCTCTACGACTAGGTAAGCCTAATACTTTGCGGATTAATGAAATAAAAATATAAAATTTAACCAACTATTCAAAAATACACAACAATCCCCAAAACCCGGAACATCGTGAATCACAAATTACAGAAGGAAAAATCTAGTGTCTCTATACATCAGAATCTAACAAGGAAGATACATAAAATAATAGACATGAGGAAGAGTAGAAGGGGACTCCGAGGTCTGCGGATGCGACAGATATACCTTGAAGTCTCTAAAGATGTCCCGACTCACTGATAGTGCGGCTGATAAGGTGCATCTAGATCTGCACACGAAAAACATGTACAAAGAGTAGCATGAGTACACCACAATGGTACCCAGTAAGTGCCAAGCCTAACCTCGGTCGAGTAATAACGAGGTCAGGTCAAGGCCCTAACGGAGTAAATATGATAAATTTAAACAGTAAAAGATATAAGAAAGTTTTACAGTAAAACAGTTAAAGAAAAGTTTCGAAAAAATTAAGTAGTCAAGGGAACCTTCGACTCAGAACAAGGTATATACAATGTGGAATCTCCCGGGATACTGTCCCGTAGTCCCGAATGAATATGCAGTACATGGGGGTCTCCTGGAATACGTCTGTAGTCCTAAAGTAATCTCTTTGTACTGCATATTTACTTTGGGACTACGGACGTATTCCGGTAGATCCCATGTACTGCATATTTACTTTGGGACTACGGATGTATTCCGGGAGATCCCTCTGTACTACATATTCATTCGCGACTACGGGACGGTATCCCGGGAGATTTCACATTATGTATACCTTGTTCTGAGCCGAGGGTTCCCTTGACTGTTTAATTTTTCCGAACATTTTCTTTAACTGTTTTACCGTAAAACTTACTTATATCTTTTATTGTTTAAATTTATTATATTTACTCTGGTAAGGCCTTGACCTGACCTCATCACTACTCGACCGAGGTTAGGCTTGGCACTTACTGGGTACCATTGTGGTGTACTCATGCTACTCTCTACACATGTTTTTCGTGTGCAGATCTAGGTGAACCTTATCAGCCGCACTATCAGTGAGCCGGGACAGCTTTGGAGACTTCAAGGTCTATCTGCCGCGTCCGCAGACCTCGGAGTCCCCTTCTACTCTTCCTCATGTCCATTATTTTCTGTATCTTCCTTGTTAGATTCTGATGTATAGACACTAGACTTTTCCTTCTGTAGTTTGTGATTCACTATGTTCCAGGTGTTGGGGATTGTTGTGTATTTTTTAATAGTTGGTTAAATTTTATATTTTTATTTCATTAATCCGCAAAGTATTAGGCTTACCTAGTCGTAAAGACTAGGTGCCGTCAGGATGTCACACAGAGGGGAAATTGGGTCGTGACAGGATGTGCATCGATTACAGACAACTAAACAAAGTTACAATCAAGAATAAGTATCCTTTTCTACGTATTGATGATTTATTTGACCAGCTACATGGAGCGAAGGTATTCTACAAAATAGCCATTTGAAAATTCGGGATTTGGATATTCTAAAGACGGCATTCAGGACTCGTTATGGTCACTATGAATTTCTCGTGATGTCGTTTGGGCTGACCAACGCCCCAACAACATTTATGCACTTAATGAATAGTGTATTCCAACCATATCTTGATTCATTCGTCGTAATATTTATTGACGATATCCTGGTGAACTCACGTAGCCAGGAGGAGCATGCACAACACTTGGGTATTGTATTATAGAGGCTAAGAGAGTAGAGACTGTATGCCAAATTCTCTAAGTTTGAGTTCTGGCTTAGTTCGATGGCATTCTTGGGACACATAGTGTCGAGTGAAGGAATTAAGGTAGATTTGAAGAAGATAGAGGCAGTTCAGAGTTGGGCCAGGCCATCTTCAGCTACTGATATTCAGAGTTTTCTCAGCTTGACCGGTTATTATCGTCACTTCGTGGAGGGTTTCTCGTCTGTTGCGACATCTATGATTAAATTGACCCAGAAAGGTGCTCCGTTCAGGTAGTCGGCCGAGTGTGAAGAGAGCTTCCAGAAGCCCAAGACAGCTTTGACTACAGCCCCAGTATTGGTTTTGCCTACAGGTTTAGGGTCTTATATTGTGTATTGTGACATGTCGCATATTAGTCTCGGTGCAGTGCTGATGCAAGACGGTAGGGTGATTGCCTATGCGTCCAGACAGTTAAAGATACATGAGAATAATTATCCAGTTCACGACCTTGAGTTAGCAGCAATTGTTCATGCCTTGAAGATTTGGCGGCATTATATGTACGGTGTCCATTGTGAGGTTTATACCGATCACCGGAGTCTGCAGCATCTGTTCAAACAGAAGGATCTTAATTTGCGGCAGCGGAGGTGGTTGGAGTTGCCTAAGGATTATGACATCACTATCACGACCCAAAATCTAACTAGTCGTGATGGCACCAAACCCATCCCATTAGGTAAGCCAATTTCCAACTAACCAATTTCAATAATAATTATTAAAGCAATTTAAGTGAATAAATATCATGATCTTATACAATCCCCAAGAACTGATAGTACAAATCATGGGCTTCTAAGAATAGAGCATACAAAGCAGAAATGAAATAAATACATAGTCTGTTTGAATAGTACATAAACCGAGCTTTTATAAATTTAAGGCTACCATGAACAAGAGGCAGCTACAACAGGAACGTAGGTACATCTTCAAATCCCGCAACCATTGAGCACAACAACAATAGCAATCAACATCTGCACGCAATGTGCAGAAGTGTAGTATCAGTACAACCGACCCCATGTACTGAGTAAGTAACAAACCTAGCCTTAGGTTGAAAGTAGTGACGAGCTTCTACCAAGGTCGGGTCCAAATCCACTAATCCACAACAGTTAATAACGACATAAAGCAAATAATACCAGAAGTAACTCAGAGATAAAATGCCCAGTCACATCATAATTTCAGCAATAATAGTTCTTCCTTTCAAGTACATCAGTGAAAACCCAAATCTTTTGCCAAAGTTACCAAAAATGTGAATAAGTTTGAAAACAGAAAGTTTTTCAAAATCCTTTCAATAATAAATAAAATATCTCATTTTATTTTCAGATAACCATTGTAAAACAAATGCATCACTATGCCCAGCTGTCAACATGTGTGAGAAATCATGAATAATGTGATGCCGTACAACATGAGGAAAACACATCTCTATGCATATATGTCATGTGTGCATGTCAATGTAATGTATCTCAGAGATTGTACTCATGTACTCACACTCTCAGAGTACTTAATCTCACTGTCTCGCATTCTCTCTCACTATGCTCAGCACACTCAATCACTCAGCGCTATAAAATACCTACTGCGGCGTGCAGCCCGATCCCTATTTATAGTCGACTGCGCTCACTGGGGTGTGTACAGACTCATGAGGGGCTCCTACAGCCCAAGCGCTATAAGCACGGACAACTCACATGCCATAATATAAATGTCTGGATCCGCACGACCAACTCACGTGCATAAATAATATAAGGATCTGCACGGCCAACTCACGTGCGATAATAAGCCAATAAGGCTTGCTGCAGGCGGGCAACTCCGATCCATATAATAGTAATAATATATATAAAGCCAACATGGCCTGCTGCGGCGTGCAGCCCGATCCCAAAAATATCCTCACAATCAGGCCCTCGGCCTCCCTCAGTCATCAATCTCTCCAGTCTCTCTCTCATGGGCTCACAATGTCATGAGAATAGCCCAAAAATGATGATATGATGTATCAATAAATAACAACAGAGACTGAGATATGATATGCAATGAAATGAATATGACTGAGCATGAATTTTCAACATAACCAATAATTCACAGCAATATGACCTCTGTGGGTCCCAATAATACTGGCACATAGCCTCAACATGATTTTTAATATACTTTTCAGCTCAATTTCTTTAACTCATAAAATCGCATGGAAAATGCCAAGATTATTTAACTACAAAATTCTACATAAACAATTATGTCACAATTTCTATAGTGCACGCCCATACGCCCGTCACCTCCCAACAATTCACGAAATACATATATTCAAGGTTCATACCCTAAACTCTAAGATTAGTAGAGTTACTTACCTCAAACAAGCCAAATCCAATGTCGAGCAAGCTAAGCAATGCTCCTGCAATTCGACTCTGCGTGTATCAACTTCCAAACGGCTCGAATCTAGTCACAATTAATTTGATTTAGCTCACAAAAATTATAGGAATTAATTCCATATCAAAATACTAATATTTTCCAAAAATCCAAAATTACGCCCCAAAAATCACCCGTGGGGCCCACGTCTCGAAATCTGACAAAACTCACCAAATACGATAACCCATCCAATTACAAGTTCAACCATACTAATTTCACTCAAAATCCGACTCCAAATCGGTATTCAAACTTGAAAAATTCGGTTTGTGACATTATAGAAAATTCCTTCTATTTCTCTTGAAGATTCAATAATCTTACACCAAAAATGAAGATTAATTCATGGAATATGATCACAAGGGAATTAAGAACACATACTCCAAGTTGTGTGAAAACTTTCCTCTCCAAAATCGCCCAACCCGAGCTCCAAAATCCGAAAATGGGTGAAAATGTTGAACCCTCGAATTTAAGGTTCTGCCCCAGTGATTTCCGCATCTGCGAACAAGATTTGTGCACCTGCGCATCCGCTTGTGCGAGCAAAATGTCGCAGTTGCGGAATCCACTCGCCTGCCTAATGCCTAACAGCCCTGTGCCTGCATCTGCGCTCCTTCTCATGTAGGTGCGATTCCGCACCTGCGAAGCATCTTCCGCACCTGCGCACCTCGCTTCATTGCACCCCTGCTCGCACTTGCGAGCTCTCACCTGCGACTTCTTTTCCGTAGGTGCGATTACACCAGAAGGCTTCAGTTCCATCAGTCTTCCAAATCAAAAACAAATCAATCCATTAACCATCCGAAGCTCACCCGAGGCCCTCGGGTCCCCGTCCGAACATACCAACAAGTTCCATAACATAACACGGACATACTCGAGGCCTTAAATCATACCTAACAACCTCAAAAATACGAACTACACACGGATTCAAGCCTAATAAATTTCCAAATTTCCGAATTCTAAAAACGACGCCGAAACCTATCAAATCACATCCGATTGATCTCAAATTTTGCACACAAGTCACATTTCACATTACAGACCTATTCAAAATTCCAGAATCGGATTCCGACCCTGATATCAAAAAGTCAAACCCCCCGTCTACCTTCCCAAAAATATAACTTTTGACATTTCAAGCCAAATTCCACGATAGACCTCCAAATAATTTTCCGGACACGCTCCTAAGTCCAAAATCACCATACGGAGCTATTGGAATCATCCAAATTCGAATTTGAGGTCGTTTACACATAAGTCCGCATCCAGTCACTATTTTAACTTAAGCTTTAAACCTTGGAACTAAGTATTCCAATTCCTTCCAAAACCTCACTGGACCCGAACCAATTACCCCGACAATTCACACAACAACTGTAAAGTACAATTTGAGAAATAAATGGGGAAACGAGGTTGTAATCCTCAAAACGACTGGTCGGGTCGTTACATTCTCCCCCACTTAAACATACGTTCGTCCTCGAATGTGCCAAGAGTTGTTTCCAAGCCATCAAGTCACTGTTCCATTTTACCACACACATACCCGGGGTGATCTCATGTCACCCTATTCTATATAGGCCTGACCACACAATATAACTGAAAATCGTTAATTTAACCTTAGACCAAAACCCATGAAGTCAAATTTCTAACATCCAAAATTCTTTTCAAGACCTGAATCTCACATCTACACACTGTATAAGTCCGAATAAGCTACATCGAGCTATAACTATAACCACGAATATAATCACCCAGCATATTACACAACTCGCATGCTCGTAGCACCATTCCTGCTCACAGTGACTACTCCAAAACCAACTACATACTAGTATTAAACCCATATCGAACCGAGCCTCATCCCAAAACCTTCGTACATTGTTGATAATAAGAGAAAAATGCAAAATTTCATGAACGCTTACCAAATCAACAAGTCACGGAGCCCTCTCGCCCTAACCATAACCATAATCCCTTTCTGAGCCGACTTTCAATATTATACTCCTGAATATACCGAAATCAAACCTGATAGTACCCATTCTAGGTCCAATGACCTTATATTACTAAACGCAACTGTTCTATAGACATGCCTCACCAATATAACTCAGAGCCATAAATCGTGCCATCCGTGCACTAATACGCAACAATTCAAATGTACCCAGTCATGGAAAATGACTGAAATGAGAGAACTGCCCCGCCAGATTAACAAGTACCTCCACAATGAAACGCTGAAAATTCATCATACACCGTAGAGCCATCACCCGATTCTAGCACGAGGTTCATATTATATACCCCGAGCCACCCTGCTCCAAATTAATAACGACGGAGAGGCAATTGACAAAAATATCACACAAAACCTGAAAGGACATAACCATTACACTATCGATCATGTAATACCTCCATCACACTCAAATTCTGCTATAAAGCTCAAATATAACCGCACCATCTGTGCACATAACCAATGAATCACAACTCCTCGTAGCATAAAGGAGTAACTCACAGATCATTTGAGAACACGAATAAGTTCAACATCAACCGAATGACACATCCCTCAATAATAGCAGTATGGAGCCAACCATTCCGATTCGGTGTAGAATACACATCTTAATTGGTCCCATCAATGGACCGCCAAATCAACTCGAGTTACCCACAAATAGATAAAACATTCTTCCGAAAATCCATAATGACTGAATCATAACACATTCGATCATCTGGCTAACTCCGGCCACAACTTCACAGTCCACAACCATGAAACAATCCACTCCTGAGAACGCCCAATCTCCAAATCCATAGAACACGCAAATCACCATATTTGATTCCATCGCCACCGCCCGAATGTCTAACACCTCTCTCATACACGATCATCCCACGAGAAATACTTTAAAAATTCTTCCGTAACACTTGGCAAAATTTGAATATCAACATTCTATCAACCGTGTGAGTACCGAAATACTAATTTATACATTCGTAAGTCAAAATACAATGTTCCTTTTGAAGTCCGCCCTTTCTCATACAACACCAAGTAGTAATAGTATTCATCTGGTTATTTGAAACCGTCCATGTTGTCCAACATTCGTTACCTTCTTTTCAAGACTGTACTGCCACCTTGTACGTGAAAATCTAGCTTTCGTACAACACATAACATCTATCTTGCCATCGTGTGAAAAGCACAAGAATCTTATTATCAACTTTGAGTCACCAATAATTTACATACCATTTTAGTTAGAAACCTTTCTCTTGCTTCTTTCCAGGAGGAAATCACAATACACAACACGTTTTCCACACGGGTAGAAACCATCAAGAATACTTGAGAATCCATTTGCACATAATCAAGCCCTTAAAACTAAATTCCTCTATCTCGACCAAGCCACGCAGGTCGCCAATTCCAGGTGTATTTCCACAAAGCACCTGTAAAAAACCCACATATCATGTGCACCCAAGGAACCGATCATATCCATTACCATATTGATCCAACCTACTACCCAGTTGTCCTAGTTTCTCCGAGTCCCTTCCAAATTTATCTTCAGATTGATACTTCTTCTTGCTAAAATACCACGATCTTTAACCACAACTTACCCTACAAACCTTATCATAGAACCACAATGCCCTACGACCCATAAGCAATTGTATTCTTCTTAAGCACCTTCAAAAATACCACAACTATAACACTCACTCTGAGAATGCTTTATGTGAATTTGAAATTGTTCTTCTTACCTTCCTTATACAAAAATGTAGAATCCAAAGTCATATAGAATTTTTGCAAGTCCAGGCACCATCAAACACAAATCTCGGATCTTATCCATACACAAGTTCGGAAACGTTCTCAATTGCTATATATAATTCTCAAACCCACTGGAATTTTCTCGGGACTCACCCACTTTGCTCAAATCTAGTTGCACCGCCCAAATGGGCCAAAAGACACGTGCCCCATTAGCACAACAATACTCAAAGCAGTAACTCTACTTTAACACCACATATCAAATTTATACTTCGTGCGCACTACATCCTTCACCAATAACAACGCACTCATCCCGCAAATTTCATTTACTCGTACGTGCAATATAATCCTTAACCAGGAATTTCCTTATTCGAGTAGTCCTCGATCTCAACTTCTGCAAGTCATAACTAACCCACAAGTATGCCTCAGACAAAAATTAAAATTTAACACCTAACCATGAAATCAAATTATCAATAGCGGACTCCCCCACTTGGCTCAAAGCCATAGATTAAAACATTTCATAACTCACAATACCAATACTCTCTTACTGCCATAATGTCACAGTTAGTCCAAGAAACTTCTTCCCAAGTTCATACAATGCCAACCATAAAAATACCTCAATCATACGCTAAGCTCATAGTTATCCTCTTAACACACAAGTCAACTTTCTCAACCAGATTCAGATTCAAATCTCCACCCATACACCCCGTCGGCAGAAAAGAAACTCTCTACTCACATCATAAGGAATACTCCTACGTAGATTACTCCGTAGGGGCTAACCCACCTGCTTAGCCACAAACTGGTATCTTGTTATACCCTTTCGCAACCACAATTACTATGCAATCACTCAATCTTTCTGAGTCCAAACTCATTAACAAGACATGAGAATTTAATTTGTCCCACAATTTAATAACGTGAAAGATCCTTCAAAACATTCACACTCGAGACTGTACGTCACATCAAAACAAAAATCAAGCACCCAATGGCCTTCTTTTACATTTCAAGGAAACATTTCTTGTCATATTCAAATCGTCTTAACACATCCCGCAGTTACATCATACTCATCACAAAGCCATTTCACCGCTCATCGAGCCACAAATTCCACTGTAGGGTCATTACCGGACATATGAGTCCAACTGTACAAGTTACAATTGAAGCTACTGAGCTCAAGCTACGGTCTAACCATGGCCTCAAGTCCTCTAGACTGGCCCATCACCAAAACACAGAATACTCACTTGAACCTCGTTCATGGAATCACAAGCCGGTGATGCACAACTAATACTGAGCGCTCATGTGTGCATACGAATACGTGGAAGGAATTCAAAGAGTTTATGTCTCAAGCTGAATCAATCTCGCACGATAATGAAAGAAAAATGGGAAGTATATATCCTAAATGCCCTGTAGCCTCTCGAAGATAAGTATGGACGTCATCATACCGATCCGCAAGACTCTACTAGACACTTGCTCATGACTTGTAGAACCTATGAACCTAGAGCTCTGATACCACCTTGTCACGACCCAAAATCCAACTAGTCGTGATGGCACCTAACCCATCCCGTTAGGTAAGCCAATTTCCAACTAACCAATTTCAATAATAATTATTAAAGCAATTTAAGTGAATAAAGATC